>JBBPRH010000531.1:0-14531 GCA_038092915.1 Boletus pseudopeckii | reverse complement strand
TGAGAGATTCCTTACAAATGCCAAGCTCTTGCTGACTGATGCATGGAATGCTATGGAATACCATAGAATCTCATGGAACTCCATGGAATGTCATGGAATACTGGTCATGTGATGCAAGGCTATGTAGAATATGGTCACATGATTGTTTCCATTTCTCGCACTTAGCTATGTATATAGTATTTACAAAGATAGATATTTACATTAGCCATGTACTTGTCAATAGTAACAGAGCTATATATAGGAGAAAAACATTAATATCTCCTGGATTTCTCAGTTAAGTATTCTGAAAATTGGAGGGGTAATAGGTCATACTAAGGGTCATTAGGCCCTAGAGTATTGAAAGATTCTAACTGCTGCAAGTGGTAGAATTAAATCTATTTGGATCATAGCTTCTGACTGTACATGAAACTAGTTTGATGCAGGTCAACACATACCACCATGACGCTCTCATCAGCAGTGTGCAATGACACACATGGTTGGGAAAATAACTCATTCAATTGTGGAAAATTAGAATTGTCCAAGGGTGCATATACCCCAAAAAATAGCCCATAGATACCGGACTCTTTTATCTAGTCTTGCCAATATGCAGAGGCCCAGATGTGGATGCAGTGCCACAGCTGTCATATCCATGACCTTGCCTTTGATAGTCTTTCAGTGGTTGCTCTGAGATAGCAGGGAAACTTGAATAGTTGTACCACTGTGACCAATGAATATGTACATGTTAGACATATCATGAAGAATCATTTGCCAGGTTATACATTGGTATAGCAATATAAACTGGCCTAATACAATACATGTCTAGCTATGTTCCCTCACTGAACATAGCATCACATTCTGTAAATATCTCCCAAAGCTCTACAAATGGGAAAACAAATGAATCAATAGTGGGTGGATTAAACTCAGGGAATGTAGGTGCAATACTGTGTAACAACTTTGCTCTTTAACATGAAGAAGAAAACATAAGGGTGTCTCAAAGTAGTTCTGTTGTTCAATTGCAACTCAATATTGCAACTGCACATTGTTGATTTTTGGAGTGGAGATTGAACCTTGTTGATTACCATCTATGGGCAAGTAGAATATCAATTCATAGCGTAAAAATAGAATGTATATTGTGCATGCTACTACTATCATCTGATCTTGCTCAAAACTATATCCAAGCCATCATGACAGCAGCAAGTACTGGGAAATATCAAGGCAGCAAAGGTTGATTTACAGCTTGCCCGGTATATTGACCTTGTTCAAGCTGCCTTCACTCTTCTTTTTGACAAAGACACGGACTCTGAGCCAGACTTGACAGATGATACAGACAACTCTGACTCTGCATCTGACAGTGCGATGTCAGTGCTCCTGCAAGAATCAGACACCAACCTCATGTTGCTTATAATATCCTCAAATGTGCACATCCCGATCACCCTAGATCACACATTTCAGGAATTCGAGAACCTTATTATTGCGCTTGAAGATGAGGTCAAGGCAGCACAATATCTTCATACCCGTACAAAAGCAGTCCATGCACTGCAGCTATAACTTCTTGAGCACTGGACATTCCAGGGCAACAATGACAAGTTCCGCCATAAACTGTGTGTTAATCCAAATGTTTTTACCCAACTCATCTTTCAGATTGAAACACATCCAATCTTCTACAACAACTCCAATAACCCCCAGCTGCCAGTATTCATATAGCTTGTAATTTTCTTGAATGCTGCAGGTCACTATGGCAATGCAGCAACAACTGAAGATTGGGCAGAGTGGGTGGGGGTATCTATTGGAACGGTGTATAATTGCATTCAGTGGGTCATAATTGTTATCTTGCAGCATCATGACAACTGCATACACTTCAACCCATTGAAAGCAGATGATCAGTATGAGTGTGAATGAGTGAAAAAGTGGGTGGAGAACCAATTGGAAATTGCAGAGTGGCGGGTGGCTTTCTTTGTGTGGATGGATCACTGTTCAATTTGTTCCAGAAGCTGGGATGGCATGGAGAAGGTTTTTTCGATCATGAATCAAGCTATTCAATCTCCTCACAGGTGAGTAGCAATTTAGTTTATGTGCTGAGTAACCTACTTGTGCATTAGATTGTGATCTTGCCCCATAATCTCCATATCATTGACTATGTGATTGGAGTTCCTGGAAGTCTTCACGATTCCTATTTGTTTGCTCATCCACATATTGCACGTCATCCAAATGGTTTTTGAATACTGGAGAGTGGATCTGGGCAGATTCAGCTTACCCTTGCCAGACATGGTGTATTCCGCCATTTAAATGACCAACTGCTGGTGTTTTGTCGGAGGAGCGGAGAGCATTCAATCAGCGTCTTTCTTTAGTGAGTCATAAAGTCTAACTTACATATTTAGTAAGCAAATTTGTCTGGTTAGGTTCGAATGTGGTCAGAGCATTTTTTTGGATCTCTAAAAGGGCAATTTCAGTCCTTGCAAGAGATGCAGTTCCAAATACAAAGCCAAGAAGACCTTACCTTCGCAAATATGTGAATCAGATGTTGTTTGATCTTCCACAACATGATTCTTGAAATCAAGGAGGATTTGGGAGATGAGGAGACAATCAACAAGTTTTGACAACAGGCTGAGAGGTGGGGGGAACCTGTTGTTTTCGGAGAAGCCACTGAGGATGATGAACTTGCTGGAACGCCTGGACAACTTTTTTACAATTGCTTGATGAATTTTATATGACAGATGGAGAATAAGGCCTGACGAGCAGTGTAGAAAACAAAACCACATGTTGCTGAAATCATGATACTCACAATATGTCACTATGGCAAACAGAAAAGCATAAAATGAATGTTGGCAAGTGAGGGAAAAAGGACACAATGAGAATTAACAAATGGGAAGGGGAACCCAATAAACACAATAGCAGAAGTCAAGAGAAACATACAAGAAAGACGACATGTTCAGGAGAGATCCCCAAAGTCTGAGCTGACACCATGACTGTCTTTGCTGGAATCACTACCACTCCTAGCGACACCTTGTATTTGTGCAGCAAGTTTGGCATGCCTTAGCTTCATCTTTCAATCTCCATTTTCATCTGGAGGTTCTTAGCCTCTTGATTGACCATTGACTTCTGATGTGAGTGTTCTTCCATGAGGACATGTAGATCGTGCTCATGTTCATCATGATTTTCATGTGCCTTCAGCTCCTCGGCAGAGAGTAGCATATTGTACTTCATATGTACACTTGGATTCGTCCTGCTGAATAATGCTGTCTCGTAATACATCCACAAGATTACTGTTCTTCCCCTCAATGATGTCCATAGTAAGTCCACCAGCATCGTGACGGTGCTTGCGAGATGAGAATGTTGAAGTGGCTTGGGAAAATTGTGACGGGTGGGCAGATGTGGTTCTGATACAGTTGATGCAGGTCTAGCAGATGAAAATGAAGGGACCCGAAATCCTCTGGATGCAGGTTGTTTGCCTTTTTCTTTTTCTTTTGCCAATGCGCTTTTGGGACCCACTGCCTTTTGTGCATGGGCTGAGAATGCACTGAACATATGATCTACTTTGGGTTGCTCATTCATATTGGCTAGGAGCTCAGGCTGGGGGAGTTGACTGCCCGAAGAGCTAGCTGCAATGCCAGTGATAGCAGAACTTGAAGGGTGGGCAAAATTTGTATTGTTATCATCAACATGATTCAAATGCTTACTCTCCTCTGGCATTTCAACATCAGAGAACATCAGGCGGTCTGGAAATAAACTAGCAACAGGCTGGGAATTTGTTGTTGCAAAGGGTGGTGGCTGATCTTGGGCGATCTCTCCTGCTTCAATCTCAGGCTCACCTTGGTCACCTGAGTCATCAATCTCAGTGTCTTGTTGCCCAGTATCTCTTTCTCCTTCAGTCTCCTCTGGGGCAGCCCAGTCATCACCTGCCAGAACAGTAGTACATAGATGTAGTCTTCGACCAAGAGAAATGCTCGCTAGCCTCTGCAGCGAAATCCTGGCTAGGATCTGCTCCTATTCCTTTCAGTGAAGGACTACAGATTGGCCTAACTAGTCAACAATTTGAATGCTTTCAAGCACTTCTGCAAGCCCTTTCTTCACAGTTAAAGGCACTCCTTTCAAAGCTCAACTCCCTAGTTGATGCTACACTTTGCAGCATTTATATGTCAACAAATTCATTGCAGATGTTTGAGAATATTTTTCAGAATCCCTCCACTATCTATGTTATCCTGCGATCAACCAAAATGCATGGCAGTTTCACAAACCCCAAGGAAATCACAATCTATTATGCCCATATCTAGTTTGCCATTCACCTCACTCTCATGGCAAAAATACAAGAACAATATCATCAGCTCCAGATTGCAAATGGAGGTGATGAGGATGATGGTGACAAGTTATATACACAATTTATGGAATACATTTATTTATTGTGGTTGGCTTTTTTGAAGACTAATGACTTCTTTAGATATGTACAACTCTTGGTAACATGATGGGGATCTGAAGAACACATTTCCTCATTGGCTTTCATTCGCAGGTGCATGAGAGCCATGAGTCGCATAGCATGACATGCACCATCTGGTCAAAGCATTATGTGGAATATGGATAGTACCAACTCGCCATTCAAAACCACATGGTGCTCATCTCAGAGTATGTGGATTGCATACATACTTCTCTTGCAGCTCTGGCTAGCAAAGTGGATACAGATATCCTCTTTGGAGTTGAATTTCCTCTGGGTTCATTTGACCTTTCCAATCACACCTCTGAATCGAACAACCTCAAAACTCTTGGCTTTAGTTTATTCACTTTCAACATGGATGCAGACTTAGATAGTCATCCAGCCAGTTATTTCCTTCAATAGCTTTGCAACCAAGGTCAACTTTGTATACACCAAGGAGATGAGATCATTTGGGAGGGCAAAAATCTTAACAAGTGGCTTCTCGCTGTTAGTTGTTACACGTAGCGTACAACTATAGCCTCGATACTAATCTACCCCAGTAGGCGATGCTCACGTAGAGACCGATGTCTACTGTGTAGATGTTCGCAAGGGATGGGCACGAAGGTCGAAGGTTCCAACATTAGTTGGACGAAGGTAGTCACGAAGACTCAGAGGTTATCGAGTGGGAACTCGATCTAGGAGTGAGACTTAAGATACACTAATATTGCGCAGATCAAGAATGAGGAATACATGTGAAGCTAGCGAAGTATTTATAGACTAGGAAAGAGTGCACGGACCATCATGACTAAGAAAGATAGAAGATAATAGAACATTGAAGAATAGTCATGTGTTCTGGGCATGGACCAGTCATGACATGAAAGGAAAGAGACAAACGAAAGAGGAAAGCGATGCTTTCAACTAGAGAAGTATTAACGAGATAATGTTGGTGTTAACCAAAAGAAGGAAGCTAATGTTGGAAACAGAAGTATGTCTCCACGTACGTGTTATCAAGACATAAGAGAAAAGGAGGATACGAGGAAAAAGGAGAATAATCGTAACATTAGTGAAGTTTGGTCAGAAGCATTGACTCTTGGTCCTAAGGTAAACAAGTTACACAAGTTCATGCTTGACAACAACTATGTAGTCACACCGACCGACAAGAACTTCATCAATTGTATGGATCATATGCACCAGGAAAATTCAACAGACCCCATTACCATAGAGGTTTCGTTTGTCTGGATCTTGTATCAACTGTTTGATCATCACTCCTGCACCTAAGAGGCCAAGCTCTTTGTTGAAGCCGTTGTACTTGCTTTTAAGCCTGAACATACTGATCATCATTATGCTGCAAATCTATAGGCAAAATAATAATATATATGTACTTCACAAAGCGGCTCTTAACTGATCTTGCATATTGGAGTGGATCTTCGAGATAAGACTGCTTAACCACAGGATCATGGTTGTTTGTGAACACATGTTGAGTGATAAGTTGATAATAGGTGTCTCTGCTCGAGCTTATCTGTCGGCATTGCCTGCTCTGCTCAACAGCATCCTGGGTCAAGTCCAAGAAAAGTTTGAGACAAAGATCAGAATTATCTTTGCAAAAGGAAATGAGAAGATTTGTGCAGTATAAATAATTCTTGCCATCCCATTGAATTTGAGCATGAGAACTTGAGGGCGCAGCATTGGGTGCTTCAATGGCCTGAGATGGAGGCTGATGGCTATTTTGGCCACAATCCCTACCACCACGGCCTGAACTTGAACCAGGAGTTGCAGAAGGCATAGCACCTTGGCCTCTAGGCCGTGTCACAGTGCAACAGGTCATGAATAGAGGACAGGCAATGCTTGTGGGAGACGACAGAAACGAGGTCAAAGCCCTTGCAATGTTGCTGAGCATGTGCTATTGGAGCTTGAATCCTGCCAGCTCAGCATAAATGAACACTATCCAACAAAACTCAGATAATTATGCTAAAGGCATAACAGTGTGAATGAACACTATCCAACAAAACTCACATGGTTGTGCCAAAGGCACAACAATGTGAATGAGCTCTATTTAATAAAAATTGCATGATTGTGCCGAAGTCACAACAGCCCAGGCGAATGCGCTAGTGCTATTCTAATGAGGCTGTGCTAGTTTCCAATTCATTCCCTTATCTTGAGCCATTGGTGCCTCTAGAGAAGAGTACACCCAATTTGGTTTAGTTATAACTCATCAGATTGTGCTGACTTACAATAACTCACTCTGACTCACACTGATTTAGTCTAACTCCTTCTGTGCTAGCTGAATCTGAAATGTAAAGTGGTACATGTGAACTTTTGTACTTTTATGGCCAATGCTGTGATTGATTGGCAATTGTAGCACCATCCTAACCAAGGCAAGGGTCATGCAATTATGCTTTGCAGGTGTGGGAATAAAGATACCAGTCACATGATTAGTAATCATTATACCTAGTAAGAGCTAGTAATAATAGTGGTAGTTGGAGATTTATTCATATCACCTTAATATACTGGTGGATTTGTCTGAAACTTGATAGGGAATTAGGCCTTAGTATAGCCTTTTATATGATGATAAGAAATCTAATGCTATTTAACTATGATCCTGCATAATTCTCATTTTGTGCAGGTCAGTGGGTCACATCCACTCTACTTAGTTTCATTGTATTCATTAGCAATCAGTTATATGCCATTTTTTTTGTATATGCAGCTAATTGTTTTCTTTCCATTATTGTTATAAAAGCTAAATCTAGAATCTATTATTTTAAGTTTAAATCTTTGGCTGTCACTCGGGGACCAGTGGCATAGAGAAAGGAAGGATCAAAGATATGATTTGTGCAGTGTGTATACAGAGATATCATGTGCTGTGCTAGACATGAGTGTGGTGCGACATGCGGGGGAATAGTGGGTGGCAGCGTGGAGCGCTGTCCAGCTCCAAAGCGACCTAGGGCTGTGGTGAGCTACTGATCCACAAACTAGTTGTCCGGCGATGCCTGGTGCACGAGCCATAGATCCCAGGAATAGGAGACAGGGGACGAAGGACTCACGTTAGCGAACAGGTGGGAGGGTTAGCCTGAGGAAGGCTTTGTGTAATGATGGTTGGGCCTGTACATATATATGGGGCAAGGATTTGGGCATGACAACAGAGATAGACGAGGAAGGTGTCGCTTCCCCATCTGCCCTTGATCTTAACAATGTCAAAGGGAATGTTCTGTAGTAAATATTCCAGGGTTGAGCCAATGCGGATACCATGGCTGTGCAGTGGTGGTTTGCCAGAAGCTTTCAGTGTGGAGGCTAGGACAGAGAGGAATTTGCCTTGAGTGAGAGAGAGGTGGTTTTTGCCATGTCGGTAGGTGAATAGTGGGCTGTTGAGAGGGGGAAGGTTCACTGCCATGTGGTTTTTGAGTGTGGCATGAGGGTCTGATGAACTGTCTTGTTTGGCCCAGCTAATGTCCTCTCTGGCTGGGGTTGCCTTTGTTCTTGGGAGATGAAAGTTGGTGACTGAATTGCCCTGGCAGTCATGCTGTATTGTGACATTGGAAGGCTTGATGTGTGCAAGGGGGTCAAAGGAGCGGTGCATTTTGACGGTGAGTTCACCTGTGCATGCTGTTGTGAGGCAGGCAAAAGTGGCCGCATGGAGTGGGGATGCGATGTTGAGGTTGTTTTGAATGGATATGAGTGTCTCCACAATGTAGGGCTCACATGGGGCTCTTTTGGATTGGGGAGGGGCAAGGGATGAGGCTGCTTTCAGGAGGGCGTTGATCTTATTGTTGTTGAGGGACCATTCAAGCCCATGGATGATGTGCCAGACTTGGATGCCACTCACATAGTTTGTGACAGCATTGCCTGAGTATGAGCCTATGAGGGTTGATATGAAGGCAGTGATGATGGGGGTGTGAACGGGCGCTCGCTGGGATTCAGGAATACCCTTGCTGTTGCAGAAAATATGAAATGCTAGGAGTCCCAATCCATTAGTCTCCTTTGTGCTGTCTGCCCATGCGTGCAAGATGACTTCATATATCTGATTGATGTCAGTGCTCAGCAGCATGGTCTGGAAGTTGGATGTGTCATGTGGCTTGATGGGTAGCCATAGCATCAGGCAGTCTCTTGCCTTACATGCTGGGCACAGCGAGGAGGGATGGAGGGCTGGGTTGGGCAGGGATGGAGCTGGCCACTGCTTCCTGGGTTGCTGGAGGTTACTGGGAGAGGGTTGCGGCATTAGAATGGTTTGTTTGTCCTGCACAAGGGCTAAAGCCAATGTTGAGGTGGAGTGGGCTGGACGTGTAGGCAGTGTGGATGTCCCAGTCTTCGACGAAGGGCAGGAGGGCGGGGGAAATGGGAATTCTTGGGAGGAGGAGATATGGGGAGGCATGTATATCACGAGAGGGGCTGTCAGCCAGGTTTGCGGTGCTGGGGATGTACCATGTGATGACTTCACATCCAGAGTCCTGTAGAATTGAGTGTATGCATTTGAAGACATCATTGACCGTCCTGTTTCTGCTGCAGCCATTTGCTCATCCTTCAACCACACCGCTGTTGTCTCTGAAAACCTTGAAATGAAGATGGGGGGGACAGGCACTGGTGATTGTGCAGATGAGGAGCTTGAATCCAACACTCTCTGCCCATCCAATATCGCGGCTATTAGCATGCCAACCAGGTTTGAGGCGCCAAGCGCACCATCGTTCGCCAATGGTGATACCAATTCTGATTGAGCTGGCATCTGAAAAGGCATGGAAGTCGTGTATCTACTGGAGACCAGGGAGGGGGATTGATGGAAGTGGGAGGGTGGTGAGTGTATCTTTCCACCAGCTTATATCCCCTGGGGTTGCACAGGGGGTGTTCTGGACATGAAGGGGTTATCACCGAAGATTCCTAGCATTGCTTCAAGATTGACGAGGTAGATCCAGCCAGCTGGGAATATGATTGATGCATGAAGTAGTTTGCCATGTAGCTACTGTACCTCATTCAGTGTGTGGGTGCACTTTCTCTCCCAATCAATGATGGCATTGACATATTTCTGCCACTTGGCTTCAGTGAGGGTGACAGTGCATGTGGGTAGGTCCCAAATTAGGCCTATGAATGTGGGTTGGAAGGTAAAAGGGACGTCTTTGGAGAGTTCCCAAGGTATACCGAGTTGGTCTGATATACTGTTGATGTCACTCAGGTTGTAGCAGTATTCTAAATCAGATGCAGGACAGGGGGAGGTCTGTGTGAGGTCTTTAAGGGGGCATGTCATATCCTCGTCAAATTCTTCTGTTTTGTCATTGGGGAGTTTGCCTCCAGCGAACCATGAACAACCACCCTTAGTAATGTATTCCCCTTTGTTATTGATTTGTTTAGCTAACAATGCACGTAGGTGATTGTACGTGGGAAGGTGTTTTCGATGAATACGCAGGAAAATATGGTCATCTACCCATCTGGTGATGGGGCTGATGCCAATGTGTCTCATTATGTCAACATTAGCTTCCCCAAGCTTTCCATAGATACCTTCTGAAGGGGCGAAGCCAAAATAGAGGGAGGCATCAATGGTGAACTCATTTCTAGATAATCAGATGGCGAGGGAAGGCCATTGGGAAGGGTGGGATGGAATGGTTCTCTAGGCCTCGGCTATGTCCCAGACTGCTGCCTTAGATCCTGGTGGTAGGCGTGATATGAGTGAAGAAACTATGTGAAAGGTACTGTAGTGGGTCGGAAAGAGGTCAGGGTCTACACATGAATTAACTGACAATATGTCAGATGAGGTGGGATTATGTGGGAATGACAGGTTCTGGACCAGACAGAATTTGCCTGGTTTGCCTGGCTTGGGTATGAGGAAAAGTGGGGCTGTTTGGATTGGACCAATGAGGTTTTCTATGATTGTTAGGTCAAAGGGGCCGATATAGCGCCCTTTGGTGAACTCCTTATTTACAATCTTTTTGAAGATGTCAGCATGCAACTCGACTGAGGGATTATTAGAGGAGGTGAATGACGAGGTTAGGTTAGGGAGATTGGCATGAAAGCTGTGGCAAAGGCCATTGGATATAGATGGGTATCTATGTACAAGATTATGGGTGCAGAGCCAATACTCCCAAGCCTTGGGAGCGTAAGGTGTTAGGGCTTTAATTTTTCTGAGCTTTAGCACAGTTCTGAGCTCCATGTTCAGTGGCACCGCATCCTGAGCACTCGTGGATGGCTGAGTCTTTGAGCTGGCAGCCGAGGGGTCGTTGCCAGTCACTGCAGATAGTTTGGCCTTGGGGGTTGATGAGGTGGCCATCAGCATTGTGGGTGGCATCGGGTGGGGGAACCATCCCAGAATTCTTCATTGTCACAGTTTCACACATTGTATGGAAACTGCCCAAGGCATTTGGGACAGGCAGATTTGCCACCCTTGCTTCTGGGTCGACTGCATGCTGCTGGCTTGGGAGAGCATGATTGTGATTGAGCTGGGGCCTTTTGATCCCGGTTATAAGAGGGGCTGGGAGAGTTACCCCGCATGTGCCGGTCTCTGGCTGGGCCTGGAGATTGAGAATGTGAGGCACGATTGTGCCTGTGGCTCTGGCACTTGGAGCACGGCTGGAATGAGCACGTTCCTCATCCTGGGTGATCTGATGAAGACTCAGACCTGCCAAGGGAGTCTAGCATCTGTGATTGTGAAGCAGTGGCAGAACATTGTCCATGGTGCCACACCAGGTGGGGGAGGGGGGATTAACCAGGCATGGTTGTGGGAGAGTTTGTGAAAGCATGAAGTTGGGGGGGACTGGAGAAGTGTCAGGATATGCAACAAATGGGAGTAAGCAGCGGACTGATGGGTTTTGGGATGGACTTACCTTGGCCTTGACGAGTTCATCATCAAGTGCTTTGATTTTGTCTGCTATGGCACACATTAGATGCTGGTTGATGATGGAGATGTTATAGCCATGTCTGGCTTTGAGTTCCCAGTGCCAGTCCAGGCAGACACATGAGGCATAGGTTAGGATTGATCTCTCTCCTAGGGGTAGCTGGATTGTTGGGTGGGTTTCTAGTGGCCAGAAAAACTTTGCTAGAGAGTTGAGGTGCTCAATTGGCCATTCGGCTTTTCTGGTGCGGTTGAGAAAGAAGTTCTTTGCTCTGAGAAACTCCAGGAAGGAGAGGTCATGGTCTGAAAGAACATTGCACAAAGCTCTAACTGAGGCAATGGAGCAGACAATGAGGTAGCCATCAATTCTGGAGATGCCAAAGGTGTCATCAGCTTGTGATTTGTTGGAGTACTTTGCTGCATCTAGTCTGCCAGCAAGGGTGAAGTACCATAGTTTGATGTAGTCAAAGGTACTTGGTTGCTGTAGTGCATACTGGGAGGGAGGGTGAACGAGAATATCTGGGGCCAATATACCCTGCATGAACGGTTTCATTTTGACTTTCTTCTTGTTGGATTCCTGCTGCTCGTGTTCAGCTTCCTTCCTAGCTAGTCTGTCCTCCTCCTCTTCTCGCGCTCTGCAGGCTATCTCGATCTCCTTCACATCCCTAGCTTCTACCTCCTTTTGTACGTTCCAGGCTGTGACACACGCATCTTTGTTGGTCTGCCATGCGTTTACCAGGTGTTCAATAGCCTGCTGGTCATTCTCTTGGTAGCCTAGGTGCAGTCCTTGGCGGATGATGTTGAATTCTGGGCTAGTGAAGTCTGGAATGATTTCAAGATTGGGATTGATCATGACGATAGGACTTTCAGGTTGATGCTGGAGTGGAGTGGGAACAGTAAGGAACATGTGTTGCTCCACAAGTGGAAAGGCCAAATGAGGGAGTGAAAAACCAGCGCAGAGCTCAGCTCTGGGGAAGGTGGACCACAGGTGGAGAAAGTGGTGCAGAGAAAAGAAAGACTGTGCCACTTCTGGGCTCACTCAGTCAAAGACTATGTTCTGTGACTATGCTTGTGCCTCGCTATGTAACAAAACAACATACATAACATGTATTTTCTGTATCTTATGTGTTTTATTGCAATATTCTTATTATTTTTATGTAACAAAATGCACAGAATGCAAAAACCATTAAGCTAAAAATATAATTTCTAATGTTTTTAATTTGAATTCTAACTTGAAATTATTTTTAATTGTTTTTTTTTATTTTAGAAACTTTATAATTACTTTAATAATATATTTCAAAATTTGAATTATAGTGTTCTATTTGTTTCAGCTAAATTGATATAAAATAAAATATATCTATATAGATTATATGATAAATCCATAACTAAATAACTAAATATCTTGCATATATTATAGCTCCAATAGTTAATTTTAATAAAGAAAAATATTTAATTTAATAGTAAAATATTCTATCACTTTAACAATTTAATTATGGGGATTTTTAATATTTAATCTGTGATATCATATCTTTGTTTAATAAAATTGTTACTATAATTATTATGTTTTCTAGATTAGTACATTTAATTTGCCAAGAGTGACTAGAAGACTTAGAATTTTATTGACAAGAACACTACTATTTTCTTAACCATTGCCCCTTTCAGCTCTACATGGAGACTCAATGATATGTACTATGCAGGCTTGTATTTGGAGCCCATATTGCTTTGTTGATAGACAAGGAATAAGTGATTCCCTTCCAGCAAATCTAAGGCCCAAATTTGTTTGAAGGAGCTGTGTGAACTCTTCACCCATCTGATTACAAAGATCTGGAATTACAACTTGGCCTGAAAGATCGTCAACATTATGGACTCATATGGTTAGTTATAATATTTTATCTTACTTGAAAGAGTCTCGGTAAGAGACGAAGAGGAAACAAACAAAGACTACTACCTCAATATCTCAAGGGTTGACTTCACAGCCAATATCTGAGAGAGAAAAGAGTAATAATCAAACTAGGAGAATACATGTTATGCTGACGGCTACTTATATACTACCGGTTGTGGTGCACGGACCGTGCTATGCTATGACATCGTAGGGTACGGGGTATGACATCACAGGAACGAAGAAAGTAAGTGTCCAATGGAATAATATGTACAAGTGGAACAATATGTGGTGCGTGATGTGCAAGGTAGCCGCATGGATGAGAGACTAGTCTGAAGCACATAAGGCGTGGCTAGGGGTCGTGATATATGAGTCGGAATGGAAGACAAAATGAAATGAAGAAATGTGCAAGAGCATGCGGCATATGAATCTAACTATAAATACTTGGTGGTGAGATCTAAGATGTGGGGACCTTGTGAAAGGGCGATCTTGTATCTGCCGGCAATATCCAATATGGATCGGAGATCAAGTGAATCTGGATGAGAATCCTGATCAGTACTTGTGGCATATGATGAAAGCGTAGGCTTGGATTGCTTGATGCAAATCGTGGGCTTGGCGTGACATTGGGGGAATGTAGCAGAGTGGTGCAAAGCAGCTCGCACGTGACTACAGAAGGAATGCAGTTTGAGATCGTGCTTAGGATCTGTGACTAAGCGGCGCAAAGCAGCACGCTATAACATCACGGGGTATGACATAGTTTAGAGGCTTGCGGGCCTGCACATGTTTAGAGTCGCGTAATGACTGGTCTTGTGGTCGTGAGACCAGGAGACGTTAGCTAATGGATAGCTAAGTCGGGGGTTTAGCCGTTAGGCTACTTGGTATCGTATAGGTGTTTGGATACGATGAGTATAGTTGTAAGACTAGGGGATACGAGTGTAAGGATGTTGTACGATATGGATGCGGTATCGTATGGTAACTAGTTGGGGTATTCGTAAGGTAAAGGCAAGGATGGAGGTTGTGTGGAATGTAGATGTTGGAGTATCGTCTGAGGTTGTACGAATGGTAGTGAAAGGAGTAGGTACAAAGGGTATGATACAAGCGGTGAAGCAAGTGATCGTTTCATTACTATAGAATTTGCTAACCAGAATCTCTAGATTTGCTTTATGACAGCAGATGTTGTTTATTTCAAGAAGATCAGGGTCAATGAAGTACCTGAGGATACTGATGATATTGAGGATGAAGAGATAATGGGGGTGAACAAATGGTTGAGGCTAAAAAACTGGTTGTTGGTCCTATTACCATCTGGATTGGCATCTTTCCTAAGTCTATGTCCACTACAGCTGTCCATGACATGGCTTAGGATGTCCTAGCCCTTCTCAGAGACTATTAGATCACCGACATCAACATTGACTACCACAAATTCTTCTATACAAACAAGGCTGGTCCCCAGCTTCTTCTTC
>JBBPRH010000530.1:0-14559 GCA_038092915.1 Boletus pseudopeckii | reverse complement strand
CCCTGTGTCCCAAACACTTGCCCCACTCGCCGTCCCACATACTACCCACTTGTGATCCCTCGACGCGGAAATGGCGTACAACTGCATCCCCCTTTGTTTTCCGACCTCCTGACCGTCTACAAGTCGCCATCGCTGAATTCCATTGTAACTCTTACCCAAAAGATGTATTCCGTCGGGGTGGAATGCGATTGCGAACACCGAAGTAGCAGCGCCGGTGTCAAGTACTATTGTTGGGCCTTACAGAATTGTCAGCATCGCGGAATCACTCCCCGAACTGTCACGCACCTGTATTCGTCGACGACATCTTCACCAATGGTACACAGTCGTGGCCTTCGAAGAGTGAAAGAAAGAAGTCTTTTGGCTTACTCGTGCCAGTGGTACGAAAGTTGCTCCGGAAACACGTTTCCTTGTTCTCAATATGGGTCTGTCCTCGTGTCTTTGGCGCTTGTTCTTACTCGCATCTGAATCCCAGCTAAGTGATCTGGTTGCGACGACCAGGCAAGCTGTCAACATTGGCGAGACCTTTCCTCGGTGCCAAGGGTACGAGTACCCTGTGACTTGTGAGCCTGAGTGCTCGTCGTATCTCGGCCGCAGGACTCGGCTCACGACGAAAGTACAAATCCTGGACCGCATTAGACCCACTCGCGACATACCGCGCACAAAGCATGCATGCATCCCACGATGTTCTCCACAAGATGGGAGGTGAATGTATGTTGTCGGTTCACCACACCACGTCATATTCATGTTCATATGTGTGGGCATTTTTACAATAGCTCGTGCTCCGAGTCACTGCTGTTGACGTCGCGCGCGTCTTCGGGGCTCCAATGGTTGCGCTCCAACCCATGCCCTGTTGATATCAGCAATGCTTTCGGACGTCCAACACTTACCACAGGTAGCCACGGAGAAACCACTGAAAGGCCAGAGATTGCTCTCAAATACCGAACCGAGCTTTTGGAGGCCGATTCTTCCAACGCGGTATGTCGTGTTCTTATACTATTCCCTCCAAGGCAATCTGGATGCGCCGCATTTTGATATTCCAACAAACAGGCAAGACCGACAACCGATTTACAAGGTCTTCCATCACTTTGACAGCTCCTATGGAGACACCAAAGGCTGGTTCAAGCTGGCAGACGTCTACGCATGTAACCAGTACGCTTCTATTCTTCATGACGATCGAAACTGACGAGCTAGCAATCACCGATGCACGTCCTCTCGACAGAAGTTCATTCTACGTCCTGCAAGTGGCAAAAGCTGCCTACCACGACCGGCGACTTCGCGGACGGGGGCGACTGTTGAAAAGTGCTCGCTTTGACTCTGTATGGACTTTGCCAACTTCTTTGAAAGAAAAAAAAGTCTTGGGAACGTCCCCATGAACCACGACGCCTCAAAGGTTTGGCTGCGGTGCGCTCCCCCGTCCCTCCTGATGCGGCATCGGGTAACCAGATCATAGATTATTAGGGAGTAACGATGCAGTGATCCAGCCTAGTACGACCTGGCGCACATACCTGATGATCCACGCGTCCATATGGTTACTCGGGACAGCGTCGAGCACGGTGCTGAGATGAACATGTGAGTAGTGACCATTACGGGAGAAGTGGTTACGCGTACATATCGTGGACGTGAGGCTTTACACGAGCATCACGACCGAGGTGGAATATAGGGCCAAGGACGGTTGGAGCCATGTGTGATGTGGGGTTGAAAGGTTTTCCGCCAAATGTGGTGGTATTATGCGGCGTCACGTTGAAAGATGTAGGCGGATGGAGCTGACCAGGCGTCCACAGGAACGTTGGGTCCGACTGTAAAAGAAAGTTAGGTCAGTACGTGTGCATAAACACCACACCAATCTCGTCGGCACCGGCACGTCGAGCCTCCACATGAGACGTTCCTCGTCTCGCAATGCCGAGACCGTGACGAGATTGGGTGTGTGGGTAACCCAGCTCCCCAAGCTTCGGAGGATAGGCATACATTCTCGCAGCCACCCCGCACTTCGGTCAGTGGGTTTTGCATCTCTCCCTTTAGCCATCGCTGAGCCTCTGCCTCAGTCTCGATCAGTTCTCGTAGGGCGCGCCGAATACCGGTCACGCCGTTAATGTTTTCCTTTGAGAAGCTTTCCTGAGGAAAGGACATGGAGCGCAACATAGTGAAAAGCGAACAGTGAACGATTCGTTGATTGTTTGGTGGTGAGTTGAAGAATGCTTGGACTGCTCGACCGTGGCCCCGACGCCGTTATCCATCCGTGGTGTTTCATATATAGGAGAACTGAAAAAGGCCAGAAACGGAGGAATCCCCTACCAAGAGTTCCCGTATGGCTTGCCTCAGTGTGAATGTTTATCGACAGGTTGGAGACAACTCACACAACTGGATGCTCCGAGGACGACTCGGGATCCGAACTAAACGAGCTGCAAGGTGTCTGGGATCATATCAAAGAGTTGTGTGTGGAAATAAGTACCATGCAGCCCCTCGCGTAAACGGATATGGTTACATGCAACAGCCGAGACCGGGAGACTCAGGAGTTTGCATGGAGTGGCAGGGTAGATTGTTTGCATGACCAGCACTTGGAGGGCATTTACTTCTAAGAAAGTAATGTTACCATGATCGACGACATGCATCATGATGTGCACAATAAATATCTTTCATAATGAGCATGAGGTGGGGGGTACAGATGCTCTCGGTGTTTGGGACAGGCTGATACCATCAAAATATATCATATTCCACAACCCACATCTACACGAGTCCATGACACCATGCAACAACCTTATGCAAAACAAGGGGGGGGTTACAAAAATTGCTGAAAGCCGAAGCTAACAGACGCGTTCGGATGTGTAATTTGCAATCAGCAAAAGACTGTGCCTCGGTAAAGACCTCACTGGCGACAGTACATGCCCGAGCACAAGAGATGGAGAAAAAAAATGGAAGTGCATTTGTGCACGAGGTTATATACGGTCGAGGGTGTGCGCACGGGCCATGTGGAGTCGTCTACTACAGAACTTTATCCTACGTCCCGTAAGCAGCCTGCACGACCGGCTCTCGGCCGACATGTCCTTCACGGGGTCAATGTACACGGTGGTGATGGCTAACAGTTTAAAGATGAAGATGCTTGCTTTGACTCTGGCCGATTTTCGCCCAATTTTTTTTGGGGGGTAAGAAAGTCTTGGGACAATCTCCGCGGACCTCAAAGTTGGAGGATTGGCTGTAGTACGCTCTCCCTCATTGACATCCCTTGGGACAAAGTGTACACATGGATCAAGTTTCACACCATAGTATGCTCCAGGTCGTCAGTTGTCTTGTCTACTTCCTTCGACGGAACTCGGCATCTTTATATAAATGCGAGAAGGATCTGGGCGTCTCTGAGAGTGAAGATGTTACCGTCACTACGTTTTTCTTTGCCAATGAAAACGATATCAGCATCCGTCGGTGGGTCGCTCACACGTCCATGCATCCATCTTGGTTCATCATGTGACGCACTCACCTGAAGCTAATCTCGAAAGTTGCGTTCATGCCCATCGTGGAAAGGTCGAGGAATCTCTTTAAAGGGCTGGAGGAACTCGCTGAGTAGTCTACGCTGCCTCTCTCTCGTCGACGAGCTCGCACATGACAGCCCAGAGGAAACCGATGCTGTATGGGCCATCTGGGTGCTGGTCGGAGCACCAGTGGGCGAGCCGAGGGCTGGGGCATACTCCGCATGTCTCCAGTGCCCCGCAGAACCGGTGGCTAGTCCGCAACACCTTGTGCCCGACTTCTCTCAGTAGTATCATCGGTTGGATTCGAAAAGGAATGTTGACGTCCACCTAGATGCATACGGTCCAAAAAGCCCGCAGAAATGCCACAAACTTGTGGGACTCCAGGCTGGATCACTGCACTGTCACGTCATGATCATCCATGATCGGGTCACCCGCACCGGCCAACCATTTGGTGCATTAACAGATGTCAGGTCAGGACTACAAGCGCATTTCCACTGAGCACGCAATCGTCGTCCGAGTACGCAAGCCAAGTCCCTCGAAGAACTTGCAGGTGGAAGTGTTAAGTCTGTAATTTGCGAGACCAGTTGTGCTCGAGTTCACTTCCGCTCAGGCAATAGCATGAAAGTGGCGGCTGTGCCTGGTGTTGTGGTATGTCATTAGCGCATAATCGTACAATCATTGTCAGCAGAATCCCAGCGTGACCCTCGCCCAAGGGATCGAACGTCGGATCGGCGTTTTGTGAGGGGTGGAAATGTGTAATCAGATCAAGTAGAACGTCAAGACAATCCGTGCCAGTGATATAACACCGAACCCTGTTGATCGTCATTTCCGTCATCGTTGGAGGGGAAAGGGGTAGATCGTGCTTACCGAGACATTGTCCTTGTGGACGATCTTCCTGTTCACAAGAGCGATCAGGCATTTGTTCACTCGAGCTTGGTTGAGGTCGGGCGGGGTGATAAGTTCAGTGACTGAGGATATGTGAATAGGAGATAAAGTCGCAGTGTGTGCGCATACATACGTTTAACGCCACGACCGTCGCTGTTGATCATGGAATCGATGACTATTTCCATGTTTCGTCGTAGACCCTGAACAACGAGGCCCATCAACTCGTCTCGCGAGGTAGTGACGTAGGGCACGCACGGGGTCGCTCCCGCGAAACTCGAGCGGGAGACACATGATAATTTTCTCGATTGCCATCTGCGCACTCCAAAATCAGTTTAAACCCATCCATGAGTACGGCAGAAGAGAAGCACGCACCATTCGTTCTTTCTTTTCCTTGGCAGTCAACTTTGGCTTTCCTTTCTTCTTCGGAACGGCTTTTGGTGGAGCGGACTTTGCAGACGCGGACGTGAGGGCAGTGGTAAAAGTCGTTTCATAGTCTGCTGTCTCGTTGTAGGTCGTCTTGTCCACATCCGTGACGGCGCTCGCGTCAGGCGGCGACGGGGTTGTATGTGCAGCTTCGGCGGCGGCTCGGGCATCTTCCTCTACATGTGAGAGGCCTCAGAAGTGTTTGAGAGCAGAGCGGTACAACGTACCAGCACGTTTCCTCGCTAACTGAAAAGATACGTCCGTTGGTGCCTGCACATATATCCATCATCTCGGCTCAATCGCGAACCGGCGATTGGCACACACCTGCAGCCAGTCTGTGGTGAGGGCGTTCATGTCCATCACGTATAGCCAGCTCGCGAAACTCTCGTTGAAGGAGCGGAGAGAGTCGCTGAGGCGGCGGAGGTTTTCTACGTTTGCGTGGAGAGCTTCTGCCTCGTCGACGAGCTCGGACATGACGGGTTCGATGAAACCGAGGCCGTGCGGGGCATCTGGGTTCTGCTGGGAGCGGGAGAAAACAAAGAGCGAGCCTTGGGAGACACGGCGGAGGGGCGTGCGATGAGGCGTGTGGCTTGTCATGGTGGACAGCAGCAAGTCACGCGAGATAACGAATTAGAGTTTTACAATGTACACATATGCTATTCCCAAGTAAGTTATCTCAAGTCAATCATTCGCCCTCCGACAATTTTGACCCGAACGAGGATACGCCACGTCATATATATGGTCTAGGCCGGATGAACCCTGGGATTGAGTTTCTTTCCTGGGTCTGTGTGAGTTGGCGACTGCGCCGCTGACGGGACAGGATCAGACTGATGAGGATGTGCCACAGCTTCATCGACCTATACCTGTGCAAGAGCTTGCTCTGGCGGCAGAGATTGTACCGATATCCGACAGAGCGGTGAGAGTAAAAGCGTGAGAGATGATGTCAGCAGTGTTTGAGACGTTAAACTTAAGTACAGACTCTACAAACGGCAAATTTATCCTCGCCGCTGTGTGATACGGTGAGGGCAGCCCTTTTCTCTCCATGACCCCGGGTTAACCTCTCCCTGGTGAGTACATCTCACTCGCTCAATCTGATCCCCTGCTCAACCCGTTTGTCAAGCTCTGCATGTCACTGCACCCCGAAACACTCCGCCCTCTCTTTTCGCGTTCTCGCCTCTTTCTCTTTCCCGTCTCACACCGACGCGACACCGTCCCCGCTCACAACTGTCCTTGATGGTTCTCAATACCTCCAGTGTGCTTTCCTGCTTATTGCCTGCTCGTCTCGGATTCGGATCAAATCATAGACCCAACTCTCCCACCCGTACCCGCAATCAGGAAAAACACGGCAAGGGCCCCGCCAGGCCCGTCCCTCGTGACTGTCTCGGCGAGTCAGAGCTCGATCCCTTCAATGGCAACCCCCTACCTCGGGCCACTGATTCTAACTTTCGCACTGACCCTCCGGACCTCTCGCGCGCACGCGCGAATACCTCGCCATCCCGCTTGATGCCCCCGCCTCTCCGCATACCAATTGGCGACATAGGTGAATCACCTGGCCCAGCCAATCGCTCTCTCGCTCCTCCAAATCGCCAAAAGCGATCTAGTTGTACTACTTTCTTTGCTTTCAGCTCCAAAAGAAAGTCCACTCATGGAGCTCCCATCATCCACATCCCACAACTCCAACAAGACCTTCTCGTCCCTCCCAGCTCTGTCTCCGGCAGATGGGTTTCTGACAGTGGTCAAGCACAAGTACATCTTATCAATCCGTCTTCCATTCCTTCTCCACTCCAGGCCGACGACGACGAGTATTATTGCTCCTACTATGCTTCCTTGACTCCTGTTATCCCTGCTCACTCCGCCTCTCTCCGCCCAGACACAACAAACATTTCCCCGTCCAAGTCGCTCTCTTCGCGACAACAGGATCACGTTGGAAACCCTGATTTAGACTCGCAGTGTTCTTCTCCCGTTGACTCTCATCCGTCGCATACCCACATTCGCCACCCTTATGCATATTCTACCCCGCCTTTGAATGCATATACCAAAACTGTCGACGCAGCCCCGCCTTTGCGCCATGCTACCTCTCAACCTTTCCAACATCATCCCCAGGGTTCCCGCTCTGGCGTCGACACGGGGCTTGCACATGGCAGATTACCACCATCACACCTTGGGTACGAAACATCCAAGAGCCAGCTGGACTTGTTACAACGCCAACTCAAGACGTCCATGTCCACCCCAAACTTGGCCTCCGGGACAGCCCCAGTCCGTTCTAGATCAGTTATAAAAAAAAAACCTCCAAGGCCAAAGGGGCAGGATCGTTGGTTATCGGCTGAAAGCTGGTGGGATGCTCTGCTTTCTCCCTCTCCCCGTTTCAAGGTCAAGCAGACACTGCGTTCACATACGGCTATCAGCAAGGACATTCACGACCCTGTGAGTAAACCTGCTCAAGGTGAGCCAAATAGGAACTTGGGAGTTACCTTTCCCTCTGTTCCGGCTCCTCGCCCCCGTGCAGCATCTGCCACGTCGAATGTCCGGCCCATACATCCTACACTCACAAGATCGCGGTCCACAGCCGATCTACTTGGCCAGCCATCTACGTCTGCCACCCCGCGTGCTGTCTTTGAGCCTGCACTGGAAACGCTCGCGGACGAATCCACACCAACGGCTGACCAGGTTCCCGGTAGTGAAGCCGAGCTTCCTCTACCGGATCCACTTCTTTCGTTGGCACAGTAAGTCACCTGTCTCTGTCACCTCTTGCTCCTCTCAACGGAAGTTGGACCGCTGTAGGGTTATCGATGAGGGGGAGGCATTTGAGCAACAGCGAGCTCAATGGAAACAGCAGGCTTCCAAGTCCCTTGGAAACAAACAGACCCGTTCGTTCTCGCGCGCACGTTCCAAGTCTCTTGGCGCGAGGCATGTTCATGGTCACCCCACTTCGGAAAGTAGCAAAGCTCAATTTAATCTCGAATTTCTTGCTGCCCGTACGCTACTCGGAAGCCAAAGCACCATGCCAACCGTGCACGTCACCAAACCAAGCAGCTCTTCATCCCATTCTAAAGCATATTCACACTCTCATTCACAATCAGCGTATTCTTACTCTCATACTTCCCACTCACATTCCCACTCCCATTCACATTCACATTCTCTAACCACTTCTAATTCTTCCAAATCATCTCGCAATTTTCTACCTCGCGGTCACTCTCGGAAGGGATCATGGAGCAAACCAGCGTTCTTGAAAGCAGGTGTCCTCTGTGGAATTAGTCAAGACGAGTCTTACAGCGCTTCTGCGGACGAAAAGGTACCATCATCCTCAAGAGTCGATGTGCAGGGCACAGCTCACATGGACGATTCTACCAATGCTGAGGAAGCGTCAAATACGGTTGGGGTCTCTCCATTCCAAGGCACTCCGGGTGGTGAAGTCGGCATTGCTATCACTTCATCACCGCAGTTAGAAGGATGCTTCGACCTCAAGGCGCCAGGTCATCCCTTCGTGTCCGGACCTCGACGTCAGGAAGATGACCAGGAGGGTCGTTGGTCGTCAAAGTATACGCAAAATTCCTCTGAGTATGCGGGCCCGCATCCATCGGCGATCGATTCCAGTCTACCTCAGCTTGACGTCACCAACGATGTCAGCCTGAGACACCGGTTGCCGCCACGCGCGGCCATCCATCCGCTAATAGCTCCCATCGCACATCCGTACCGGTCTGTGTTGGCGCAGCCTGAACAAGTGGGTGACAATAGCAGTGAAGGTGCTATGTCGAAGGTGGTATCGGAGAGCCGAAGAGCCACAGAACGCACTTTCTATCCGCATATATCCCTCAGTCATGACGATTTTGAGCGGTATGGTGTTGGCGAGGCACTCGTCTATGCCTCGCATCCGCAGCCAGAGGAGGTCCCGGAAACCAACGTGAAGAGTACATCGTCGCTTGTAGTCGAATTATTGCCTCCTGAAGAACAGCCCTCTTCGCGCGCAACCGTTGTTTCGCAACCCGAGGAACTAGATACCTCATCATTGGCGATGAAAAGTCCCCCATCCTTGTCCAATTCAACCATTCAGATGGTCATGTCTGGGCTAGATAACCCCGACGATCTTGACGATTTCCAGGACCTCTTTTACAAGCCCCTCCTTGTTTCCAGTGGTCAGCAACAGGAACTCGGTGTGGCCCTTAACCAGGTGCCGACTGACCTCCATAGCTCAGCATCCACTAGCCCGCTCACTCACCTCGTTCGCAAACTGAGTGAGAGGGTCCATGGCCGGCGAGATCCCTCGCGGACGCCCTCCGATCCGACGCGTCTCCAGAGGAGCGAATCACAGGACCACCACTCGAACGAGGACGGGACCAAGTTTGTGTTCACTGATTTGGCCCCGTCGTCGTCTTCCCTTCCGCCTATGGAATCGTCTTCGCAAGTACATGTACCCATTCAAAAAGGGAGCGAATCTGCCGTACAGCCTTTCATGGTTATCCCAGAAGACGTCAGTTCGTCTTATACAGCGTCTGTTTTGGAAAGTCCGTTGGAAGAATGCGAGAACGACACGTTTGGTAAGGATACAAGATATGTTCAGATTGGGGAGCCTTACTGACGTGGTATGCGGGATGACAGGATATCCCATCAAGCACGGTCAGTTCGAGGCCGCCACCGCAGCCTCCCCTATCCAATCTCCTGTTCGCTTGTCGACCCACTTCTCTATTCAGGAGGACGAGGACGAGGACGAGGAAGACGAGACCGCTTTTCTGAGTCCTGTGACGAAACGGTATGGGATGCCCTCTGCCGATGCCGTCCGATCGAGCTATTTGACGACGTCCGATGTGTCACAAATGTCGGCGCTCTCTGATTTCCCACTTCCGCCGAGCGCGCGGCCAGGCGGACAACCTGACCACATGTCGATTCTACAAGCACGCTTTGAAGCAACGCCTTTGCTCGAGCCTCAGAGCCACGATCAGCTTGAGGACGAGGCTGACATGGGGCAGGGGACTCGACGTACGGATGGTGAAGGGAATGAGGAGCCATCTGACGATGTGGATAAGACGTTGCAGGCCCTGAGGATGACGTCGCGCGTAACGAGCTTCGAAAGTCATCGGTCGACGTTTGGCGGGAGCGACGACATGGATTTCATCACGCAGCTACATCAGGCACGTCCATGATTACCCTTTTGTTCCCCCGGACCTCCTCTCCTCTCCTCCCTCTCTTTCCTCTATCTTTTTCCTTTACGTCTTGGTTTTGCGAGGTGCTTTCGGTATCGATCTCGCGCACACAACCCACTTTTTTCTTGGTTTGGGAAGGATTTTACATCGAAAGGTAGAAGCAATAGGTCATCGTTTCATACTTATAGTACATCATCCACTGTCCTCGTCCTTTTTTTTCCTCTTTACACCACCTAACTATCCCGCGACACCCCTTCTTCCTCATTCCGCGACGATTTTTTCCGTCTTCTCTGATTCTCTCGCTCTTTTCCTGCTCTCTCGCCTCCTCTTTTTCTTTTCATGTTTTTAATTATTCCGTCTCTGTCAAATACAGCAATTTCCGTGATAGTGTATCTTTTGCCGTTTATCAGTTACCAGTAGCCATGGTCGATACATCTCTCGCTCCGTAGTCTCGAATGAACATGGATAATCCGTCGCGCCTTGTTCGTGGTACTGCACGAGTCCTCACACGGAGCAGACATTTATTCACATTCAGCGCACAGCACCTACGCGTGAATACCAGCATGTATGCGACACGACAACATCAGCCAACAGTTTTTCTTCTTCTCTTTCCCCGGGTGGTGGGCAGTACCAGACTGCATCTCGGCACAGATCCAACTCTCGCTAATCATCCGACGGCGGTTCCAGCCGTCCCCCGCCCTCGGTCGACCCGTCCGTATGCAGCTTTGTCAGGTCGAACAGCGGTGGATACGCCTCGAGGGAGTGTTTGCGCTGCGTTTGAAAGTTGGCGTAGACTTGGTCGCGGTTGGTGCGCGAGAGGAGCTGGATGGAGGCGCCTTTAGCGTTGTTGTCCTCATTCCCGTGCGACGTCGTCGTCGACCCGTTTCCAAAGTTGAATCTATGTCAATGGGTGAGGGAGGGCGTGACGGAGGTGGGAGAGAGAAACGTACACAGAGTAGACGTTGCGCATGAAAATGTCGCCGAGCAAGAAATCCAGATCGCGTTGCGTGTTGTCAAGTGGTGTACGAAACGTGTTGATGCAGACGGTGTATTGATTGTTCTGGTTAATGACTCTCACTGGGGAACTCAGTTCCATCGGGTTGATCGGGTACGTGACGTTCCTATTCCACCCTCGGGGTTCGTGATTAAAAAGGAGGACAAAAAGGGAAAAGGAAAAAGGAAACGGAAAGAGCGAACGGCACACGCACGCAAATGTAAACGAGAGGTTGACCTGTCCCAGACAGGGTACGAACCACGCGTCTTGATTGGCCGTGTTGACGTGCACTGCACCGTTGAACGCGCTGTAGATCGCATTGACCGCGTCGGGGGGGATGTACGCCAGACTGGTCCCGCTGTCGATGAGCGCGATCGCCTGGCCCTTTTTCGTCCCCTGGACAGCCGATTTGAGGGCAAAACGTTTCCCATTGATCGTCATCGCGTCCATTGCGACCGTCCATCGCGATGTCGACGTCGGCGTGACGGGGATCTTGGGCGTGTAGGTGACGTTGCGGAATTGAGGGTCGTATTCGCCGATGGTGAGGAACCCCCCTGCGGTCTCCTCGCCGTCGTCGGACCGCTCGAGCGCAAGACCGATCAGGTGTGGCGTGGAGGGGTGTCGGGCGAACATGTTAGCCATGACGGATTGGGTCGACGCGTTCTTCGTTGTGCGTTCGAGGGCGGAGAGGCCGTCGAGTCCGAGTCCGATGATGCCTTCGGAGCCTTGGTCGGAAGGCTTGGAGACGCTGAGAAAGGCTTGGTGGTCAACGTCGTACCCGCCAAACGACACGGGGCCGTAAACGATGTTGCCATATGCGAAGCCGATGCCGTAGGTGAGGTTCACGGAGGTGTTGGTCGTGCTGTCGAGTTTGAGCTTTTGGCTGTCAATGACCCAGAGATCGCTCGAGCCAGTGTCGATGACGAGGGTAAAATCTGAAAGACAATGATTTGAGCCGGGTTACAGCGTACGACTGGAAAAGTGGGAGTGGTTTACCGTGGCCACCGACGGTCACCTTTCCGGTGTACTTTATGTGCAGAGAGTGATGTGATGCCGGTGTTAGGGAGGGAAGAATGACGTACCTCCATGTTACCCTCGTTGAGTAACGTATGGTTATCAGATGATCCCTTGTCGGCATTGGGCGTTGCTTTTGCTGTGAATGAAAAGCCTCTGAAGGTGGTAGTAGGGTCTACATCGTCTGTACTGCTGGAGAGAACGGCCGCGTTGCTTGCCAGAAGCACGCTGGAGAAGAGGGCAAGAAATGTGGGTAAAAACATGGCGGGTTAGTATATGGACGGCGCAAACGGGAGCGAGATATTTTATATCTAGTTCGAACGGATTCGTTTGAAACGCGACCATGTTTTGGTTGGGACTGTCGACGAACGAATGAACTTGGCAACTCATATGAACTTTGCATGGGGGAATAAAAGGACGCGCGTTAAACGCTCACCTATTCTTTTGCATTTTTGTTCTTGTTTTGTTTTGCTAGCCTGAGTAGAAGTGAGGTGACCTGCACACCGCTGAGACGACAAGTGCAAAACTACGTCTCGAGATTGAACTTGGAGCCTCTACGGTTGCGCTCCAAGTGCACGAAGTGGCAACAGCAAGCAAGATCCGTAAACATGGCCAGCTCCGCTATCCACTGCTTCGCCCTGTCGGAGGCTCTGACTCACCTTGCTTGCAAAGTCCCAGTTCTCGAACTTGTCAACCACAGTCTGAAAGGTAAGCATTGATAACAAGCAAATGCTTATCATTGGAACTGTGGGTTTCACCGCGGGAGCGTTATCGTGGGATGTGGGGAGAGAATAATACAAAGACCTTTTGCCACGGATGTCGGTCCCGTCACTCTGTAACATCATGCTCGTTATGCTCGTCTAGACTACCGTTTGGGCACTGCAACTAGTACTAAATTACATGCGTCTTAATCTGGCTTATTTTAACTAATTCTGCTTGTCAAATTACAAAGTAAGCGGATCGTACAAATCCTGTCTCCTCTACCGAAAAAAGGGGGTTGGCGCTTGGTGCGCACTGCTGAAAAAAATGATCCGCGGTCCAGGTAGGCAATTGCGCATTGGTTACCGTCGATGAGGTACACCTTCACATCGGATTGCATGCATTCGGCGGACTGGTGTGGTGTTAGTACAGCATGAAGGGAGTGTAGGAGGTTGAGCATGTTCGCTCGCAGCTCCCGTATCTCGGGGAGTTTGTGTGCAAAGTTAGTATCGCCTCGGTACACATGTAGCTTGTACCCTGTCGTCCTCCCAAAATAAATTGGGGGTGGGTACTTGATTAGGATATATGTCGTTGTTCCTGAGTGAGCTACAAGCGGTGTCAATATATTTCCTTTGGTTTGCGTAAAGGCATGTTGCATGGAAGTGAACCAGCACAGTATAATTTGCGCGGAATGGCGCATGGAAGGGAGGGGGGTAGTAATCCGGGTTGTATTTGAGGGCTGGAATAAATCCTGTAGTCGAGGGAGTAAGGATATGCGTCTTCTCATCCACTCCATCGAAATACCCGTCAACGAAGGGTAGTGGGGTGAAGCAGTTTGTGGAGTGAGTGCGCGTCTCGTTCGGGTCAAAGTTGATGGTGTGGGGTAGGTTATACCTCATAGTATGCCCAATTAAATTGGCGTGAATGGCTGGATTAGAGTGAGGAGGAGGATACTGTGAGTCGTTCAACGACACACTGCTCATCTCGTCATTGGCCTCGTCGTCTGTCTCATTGTTGGCGTCTTCATCCTTGTCACTGAGATCTGAGGAGGGAAGCATAGGAGAATTGGAAGGGAAATAGGAAGACTTCTCGATAAGCTTTCCCCCTAGTCCATTTGGCACTAGAATAGAAAAGCGCAGAAACGGGGTTGGCCTAGGTGATAGACCCAGAAGGGTGGTGGATGGAGAAGGGGGTGGTGCTGGGATTTTTCTGGCACGATGTTCCTCATCGTCATCCTGGGCAGCATCAGTCTCGCTTTGAGTGTGAAGTAGTTGGCAGCAAAACCCGCAAACCTCAGCCAAAAGGCTGAGGTGAGGTAGCTCTACTCCTCCATAGTTGAAGCGGTTTGAGATGGGAGGGAGGAGGTATGAGGTGTGGAGGCATTGGTACCACTCTAGCTGTGTGGTGTAGTGAAGGAGGAAGGGTTCGGCTACTTTCCCTAGATGGTTGAAGACGGCGTAAGGTACGGGTGACATAATTTTTTGTCCGTCGTCAGGTAGGCGTACTGTAGGCACAATTACCTCCTGCTTACTTCCATCGGCACTTACTGTATCTCGGGTAGATTAGTAGCGATGAGGTATGTTGTGTGGTAGTTGCTTAGCACATTAGTTACCCCACACAGCATAATGCTAAATTGGGCTGAATTGAGCACGAGGTGTCCAGCTAAATGGTTGCCGATCGCGCCGTGGACACGTGATCTGGGTGGACTTAATCAACTATTGTCAAGGTTGGGAGAAGGTTTTCCATAGTCTACGAGGTTAGGTTCTGGTTGGAAGACTTGTAGATAGTCTTTCTGGAGAGTGACTTGACTCATGGTCCTCAAATTAATTGACTCATTGCTCTCAGGCTTAAATATACTCTGGTACTCGGGCGTTTGCAACATATTTGCAAGTGTCGGCGGGTGACATTCCATTTCCGGCAGTGGCAGTGTGACAGGTGTCAACAG
>JBBPRH010000529.1:0-14625 GCA_038092915.1 Boletus pseudopeckii | reverse complement strand
AAGTTGATGGGGAGGCTGGATGTGCTGGGGAGGAGGGAAGCCGGGATGCATGTGGGGGGCATAGGTTCCAGGAGGGCCGGGGATGGGAATGTGGGGGGGATAAGGGCCATATATTGGAACACCGGGGTGAGGGTAGCCAGGGGGAACGAGGGGAGGGTAATAGGGAGAGCCAGGCGGGTGGGGATTGGAATGCTGCTGGAACGGGGAGTTCTGGAAATCGGGGGGAGGTTGGACCGGGCCGTCGAGGTCTATGCCCTCGCGAACACAGATCTCGTCGAGATTGGCGAGATTGAAACCAGGGAGACGGCGTTTAAGGAGGGCATCGCAGAGGGCGATTTGGCGCTCGATAAACTCAGTGTGGCCACGGAGGGTGAGGGTCTGTCTGTGTCTGTCCTCTTGCTGGCAGGGTACGCCTGCGGTCGCGCAGGCGGTACATTTGGGATGCTTCGAGTCGCACTTGGATGAAAGTGAGACAGGCGAACGGAGATTTGCGGTCGGTGACTACCGACGGGACTTGCCTTAATTTTCTTACTCCTGCAGCGTGCGCAAGCCTCATGGGAGCGTCTGAGACGTCTTGGCTCTGAGGGAGAGGTGACATCGTCTTGGGGAGAGTCTGGTTTTCTGCGTTTCTTGGGGGGCTGGGAAGGCGCTTGCTGGGGCTGAGACTGCTGTTGCTGTTGCTGCTGAAGTTGTTGTTGTTGCTGCTGCTGTTGTTGTTGCTGAGAGGGTTGAGTGGGACGCTGGTCCATGTGTAGAGCGGTGTGGAGGGAGATGGAGTCCGAGTGTGGAGGGAGGATGTGTGTCATCGCTGATTGCCCAGTGTCGCTGCCCCCAGCGGGCCATGTCCCCTCTCCTTTGTCGAAAAATCACGTGATGTAAAATATCATTTATTTATTTATTAACTTAAATTATTTACCATGTAAACCTTCCTCGCCTCGACCACCATGCTCCAGCACCCAAACCCGTCTGAGTACACCCTCGACACAGTGCGCGACACCGACCCCCTCCTACAACACTCCTCCTCCTTCTATGGCGCCGCAGATTCTACCCAACGTCCCTCCTCTTCCCGCCTCCTCCTCTCCGCTGCCCTCCGCATGGCTGCCCTCTTCTTCGTTTCCACCTTCCTTCTCGGCGGCACCCTCTTCCTCGCTCTCCCCACCCTCCATCCGTGCGTTGCCTTCTCTCTCCCCATTCTTCCCTTCTCATCCCTCTTCTAGCGACGATCGTCCTCTGCTCCACATACCCAAATCATTCGATGATCTCAAGGCCCTCAACGGTCTTCTAAAGAAGTACCGTGATATCTACCCGAAGCGCGTCCTCATCTGTTATGTCATCACCTATCTATTGTATGTCCTTCCCTCCCTCCCCTCCCTTGTCCTGACTTTCCCTATATAGCCTTCAGGCTTTCTCTCTCCCAGGTTCCATGTATCTCTCCATCCTCGGTGGTGCAGTCTGGGGAGTTCCCGTTGCCCTCCCCGTCGCTTGCACCTGTATCGCAACAGGCGCTACACTCTGCTATCTCATCAGTGCTGCCTTTGGCCCCGCCCTCCTCACCGTTCCCAGGTGGAAGGCTCGTCTCGACACATGGTCCGAGAAGCTTTGCCAACAGCGAGACAATATGATCTCTTTCCTCATCGTCCTCCGCATCGCACCATTCCCCCCACACTGGGTCATCAACATCATCTGTCCCCACGTCGGCATTGGTCTCATTCCGTTTTGGTTCAGCACTTGGCTCGGTGTCTTTGGTGTCACTGTCATACATACAACCATTGGCGGTGGTCTCGATGAAATGACGTCTGCCGCTGATTTCCATCTCTTTTCCTGGAAAAACTTTCTCCTCTTGTCCGCTGTCGTCGTCGGAGTCTTGATACCCGTCGGCCTACGTTACTACTTCAAGCGCGAGGTAGCATCTGCCATAGCCGTCGAAGGTGCTGACCTACCAGAGGAATTACCCCAAGACGGCGATGATCATATTCTTGCCGTCGGCCCTCTCCCGCTTTCAAAGAAACCCACGTCCCCCGAAGTGGCAAGTATTTATGCCAGCAAAGATAATAGCTTCTATGCCAATCAACAACTCGAACAAGATGAAGAAATTGACGGTGACGACGACGACGACGACGACGACGAAGATATTATATTAGAGGCAGGACCAGCCATCGTGATTAAATCATCACAAGACGGGAGCAGCTCGGGAAGCGCCGCTCACTGACATCCTATCTACATCTTATTAGAAACGCTCCACATTTCGTCATGTATTCGCCACTACATATTGTATCGATCACCATCTACGGTATCTTACTGTTAAATTGCGATCCAGATGTCGGCTACCAATGTACATTCGCCTTTGTGAGTCTCCCTGTGTGGCTGCGCTCCAGAATTGGCCTAGGTCTGCGTTCCGTACCCTACTGAACTCAAAACCTGCGTCTACTGTTAGTACTATTCCGTCGTTCCGACATTTCCTATGACTTAATCCAGGACTGACCGATAGCTAGCTTCCAGCCGTCAGTACTTCAGTTCCCACATGCTACATGATACCAGACGATCGTAATACACCTGACGAAGATACTCCAAACCAAACGCCACTTGCAAATGTGTCCACTCAATCACCTACGGCGAGAAAGACAGTACTTTCAGGCGCAAAGTCAGGATCGTCCTCAGGGTTCCCCAAATCATATTCCATGACACCTCCGTCTGACGTCCCTCCGCGCCCCTCCACCGCCCCACCTCAACCGTCCTCCAACACGACCAAAGGGAAAGAGCCACAGACTGACCTGCAAACTCGTACGACGCTTGTATCTAATCTTCGTGCACGCAATCTTCTCCTTCAAAAAGCGATCTCCCACATCGACGATGCCGTCCTCCATCTAATGGCTGCCCGATCCGGCATCCCTAGTTCCAAGATACAACAAGTACGCGGCGAAGCGAGGAGCAGGAAAGATTTGCTAGATAGAGTCGACAGAGCTATCAAGATGGCCCAGAATGGTGAACTACATGAAGAGAGTCAGGGCGAAGACACGAGTGGGGGCGTTAGGTATGCTAGTACCCCCTCTCTTGGTCAACGTAAAACGATGTTAATCGATTCATGAAAGGCCGTACACGGAGTCTGGGCCTGCTGACTCACTTCAGGCCGGTGCGCTTTCTGGAACAGCGTCGCTTGCCCCTCAAAACGTTATTCATCCACTTCCCTCTGACACTTCCTTGGATGCGCCACAACTCCGCCGATCGTCCTCTCAACCCCAGTTGGGTCCTTCTGCGGCGCAGCCACAGGTCCCCACGAAGATCTACACGCTCCCCGAACTTGTTGAACGTCGGAAAGTTCTTCAGGATTCGATCGAGTCCTGGCAAAATTTCGCTGCAGAATTGCGCGCCGCTCAACCGTACCTCGAGGCTCAAGCGCGGTCTGCTGATGATGTGTCAACTCAGGCATCTACTGCAACCACTACACATTCGACCCAAGTTCAAGAGCCTTCCTGGTCAGTTAGGTACCAAAAAGCGCAGTTTGAGATAAAGCGCCGCGAAGACCTGTTACTCCGGCTAAATCAAGCCATCGCTCAGGTCTCACACTCAACCCCAGAACAGGAACAATTTGCCGCCCTTGCATCATATATTCCTCCTGCGCTGGACAAGCCCCGTTTTGATGCAGCGTATGCTCATTTTTGCCAGGGGAAGTCTCTTCAAATGAATACGACCATCGTTATGCCGGATGTGAACAGACCCGTGATCGATGTATACTCGTTGCATGTCGCTATCATGCAAGAAGGAAGTTTTGCCAGGGTTGGTCGTCGAGTTGCTTTGTTTCGTCGTGCCTTATGATAAGCTTTGACTATCGTAGGTATCAGTTCGTAAATCTTGGGACGTGGTCGCAGCGCGTCTCGGGTTCATCCATACGGCTGCAACGGCGACCGAGCCGGCGAGGTCCTCTCCCGAGATAGCCACCCATCTAGAGAAAGCCTACAGAGACCGCCTTCAACAATTTGACCATCTCTACGTGAGTTCCGTCATCGAGACCGTCCGAAAGCGGATCGCAGAGCAACAGAAGAAGCCTTGACTGAAAGTCGTGGCTGTTGGAAGGATTGTCGCGCCACCCTAACGCAGTGCCCTCGTTCACTTGACGGACATGGACAGGTTCCAGTCCCTGTTTTAGAAGCTTGACGACTTTTTTTTTCTTTAATGAGGTGAAAGGATCTAGGACCAACATCATTTACACCCGCAGCCATTTCAAAAAGACAGTGGATCATCATTATTCGCAGATTTAAACCATACATAACATCATTCACAACTCGGTTTGTTCACGTCCATGCTACTATTCATACCCATACCCAGTCGTACGCCACACACCATGTTCCGTACAGACCTTCGCGATGGTGCACTTGAGCAACAAGGTTACTGGTTTGGCAATGCTCCAACTGGATGCTCGTGGAAGTAGAACCTCTTCTGTCAACATAGTCCATTTGTACGTACGAGTTGAAACGTTCCATTCACGATCGAATAAATAAATAAATACAGTGCTGTCGAGCCTGTGCGCTGCCTCATATGAAGGCTGTGAACGGAACAACAGTATTTACCGCATTACTGAGATCTAAGTAAGCTAAGGCTCACACTCTGAGAGCGGGGGGGGGGGATGAAATATGACAGATATGATTCAGCGAGTGACGGTAGAACGATTGTCTGAAGAAAAGGGTATGCGTACGACGGTGCGGGACGGCGCGGAAAGATATAATAGGGATTTATCTGATAACTCTATTCTGAAATTGAAGCCACGAATATATAAAATAACACATAGGAATCCGAGAGGGGAAAGAAAAAAAGCGAGGTATTTTCCTGCTTGCAGAAGAAGAACCAGGACAAGCATCGCACGCACATTCACGTCTGATGTACTAGATCTGATGCTCCACCAGGCGAGGCGTGCTGAAGAGTGAGGCAAATAAATGAAATAGATAACAATATTATTGTTATGTGCTCTCGGGACTAAGGTAACACCGACAGAGGCTATGAGGCTTGGCGCAGGTTGGGAGACGCTCGTTGGCGTTTCCCAGGCGCTACTATCGCCAACTAGGAGTCGTGTGGGTCAGCGGGACGTGCTGTAGAGGTACGCTGACATGCAGGGCCCCGTATTATCCGCGGAGGAATATGCATGAATATACCTGTTATTTTCTGTATAAAATTGTCGTCCCGATCCCTTTTTTGGGATACAAGACGATGACATTTCAAAGTCCGCCGTGGTCCGTTATGGTCTGTGCTTAGCAGGTGTTTGGAAGGTCGGACCCAACCTCGCTCCCACCACCAGCATCCTCCGTGCTTGCTGCTGCAGTTGCCCACCCCCTTCCCCGCCGTTACGCACGGCCCTCTCATTCCCGACAACCTCCTCGGCCGTACCTCGTACCTCGAGCTCGTCCCGGCCGTCGTAGCGCTCCACAGCACCCTAAAACATCCATCATCCTCCCTCCACTAAACCCAGGACTTTTGGATTATGGCCGATCGCTTGCACCCGTACTCCATGTTTCCCCAGAATCTCACGTCCAACTCCCTCCAACAGTCCCAGATTCCTCAGCAGCCACCGCAGTCTCAACAACCCGACCCTCAAATGATTTCGGCGCTCTCTAACCCCGAGCACGCTCGCATGTGGCAGCAGATGAATCAGCTCCAGAACTCATACCGTCCACAACAGTCGGGCGATTTGGCCACTTCACAGATGAACCACCAGGCAAGTATCTCCCTGCGCGTTTTTTTCCCTCCCCGCCTCAGTCTTGTCTGGGAAAATTCCTTGCCTCACGTTAATAAGATGTGCATGTCTTATCCGATGATATATGGTCAATCCCCCTTTTTCCCCAATTACTCCGTACATAACATCTTATCACTTGGTGCTGCGCTGGATACAATCTTCGCTCCCGCCCAAGCCTACGTCTCTGAAAACCGATTTCCCCATAACTACGTTTATGCTGACATTTTCCCTGTTTAGATGCAGGAATTCACTCGAGGGCAGGCTCTCTCTCATGGCCAAGGTCAACCCATAGTTCGACAGATCCAACAATCCTATGGGCTCAACGCGCAACGCATGAACCCCCCTGGTCCAGTTTTCCACGATCCTCAGGCTAACCAGCCCCAATCCCTCATACCGCCTAACTTCTCCAACGTGGCCATGAATACCCAGCAACAAATGAAGGCAGCGTTCAACATAAACCCTATGATGCATCCGGCGATGAGCAATCCCGGCGTTTCCCGCCAGCTTAAAATGCTCAATCAACAGGAAATCGCTCGTCTCCAGCAGTCAGGTCTCGGCGTCCAACATCCACCGAATCAACCAACTGCCGTGGACATGTTTGCCTCCACATCCATGCAACCTTCCCAGGACCAAATGCACGGTTCCCCCCATCCCGTTGCACAACCCGTAGGTCCACCTGGTACCAATCAGGGGATGGTACCTGGGAACCAGCAGCCGAGTATTCAGAAGAGAATGATGACGATGACGCAGGCCGAGTTCCAGGAGAGGAGGAATTATCTGCTCACTCTGATCTCGCAGTCTGAGAACAACATGGCGTCCCTCTTGCAGACCGCACACAACACGACTTCCATTGATCCTCACATGCAGCAAAAGCTCAGTCAGCTCCGTACTGAGCTTACTAGCCGGAAGGACATGTATACCAAATTTGTAGCCACTTTCGGTGCCATGGTGACTCAGCAGCTGGCGAATGGTATGCCGCCCTCGAACATGCCTCATATGTATGTCCTTTCAACCGTGGAATCTTTGGTTATCATTGACGTTTTGGTAGCAACCCTGTTGCGCATCCTACTCCGCAGCAGCCTCAGCAGGCAGCCGTATCCAATGCCCAAGTCCAGCCTAGTTTTGTTGCTCAAGCTAGCCAACCTGGGACGGCACAGTATAACATTCCCGCTGGTAATGGCCCATCTCCGATGCCTACCCAGAGTCAAAGTGCTATGAGTCAACAGATCCCCATTCCACCTACGCCGATTGTACGGCCAAATACCATCCCTCCTCGAACAGGAAGTACCCCTCACCAAATTTCTGGGGGTCAACTACCGAATACTATATCTCCTAATTTGGGGAATTTTGCGACCCAAAGCGGACAGAAGGTCCCCAATCAGACTCGGCAACCGTTGGTTATGCCACTGGACAAGCAGCGGTTTGATTCCACGTATTCTCAGTTCTGTCGAAGCCAAAATATAAATCCAGGCCTTCGGGTTACTATAGGGGAGAACAGGATGGTAGATTTACATCAATTGCATGTTTGTGTCATGCATGAAGGTGGCGCACAATCAGTGAGTTACCTTGGTGCAAGATTATCTGAAGGCTAATCGCGAACCCAACTAGGTGACTCAGCGAGATATGTGGGCCGTCATTGGCGGTCGATTAGGCTTCATTCAGTTCCCCGGAACCGACTCTGAGCCAGCCCGGTGTGGGCCTGGAATCGCCCAACAACTTCAACACACTTACGAGCAGTGTCTTCAGCACTTTGAGCACGCCTATATCCTGACAGTCAAAAATCGTCCGACGACAGGGTCACCACAACAAATAAACCAGAATTCCCTCGCCATTGGTAACAATGCGACTCCTGGAATGTCTGGGAATCCTCCGGAGATGCCTCCAAATCCTCCCCGTTCGCTTTTCAACCAACAGCTCGTTGCTGCAGCTGCGCGGTATGCGCATATGAGCGCTCAGGACATGCGTGCTCAACGTGTTCATGACCAGATGATCGTCTTTGTGGAGCGTCATCGTCCCGAACTTAGGAAGTTTTACCAACAGCAAGTACAACTGTTTGCGAAGAGAAATGCAGAACAAGAGCAGCAGAATATCGCAAATACGCAAGGGCCCAATATACATGAGCAAACGTCCATCAATTTGCCGCCCGGCGCTCAGCGACCTCCCCAGGATATTGGAGCAAACACGATGGTTAGTGTGCCGTCGGGCGACACCAAGATGGTGAATGGATCCTTCGTGCCGGAGAATGTTGCAGCTGCACTTCATAAGCAGCCTCCAACGCAGGATCAAGTCCAGCACGCGATGGCGACGATAGCTCGGCTTAAGCACGTGTTTCAACAACGTAGTGAGCTTTCTTGATATTTGCTTTGTTGCCACTTATGCTCTTTTCAAGGTCTCCCCGGAATGGCTACGCAACCAATGCCGGATGAGCAACGACCTGGCTACAATCAACTCCTTGAGCAAGTGTACAAGATGACATCGGAGCTGGATGCAAGATTGCATATGTATTTCGTAGTTTTTAAAAATGAAGACCTTCTCCGCAAATATGTCGCCATTGTGAGTTTCTTTGTCTCTTTGTTTCTTTGTCTCTCTGTCTCCGTCATGCTTACTTTGTGACTCGCCCTTTCAGGTGATGACAGTCGCGAGGCAACGGCAGCTCGTGTCCACTCCCTCACCACAGTACATTATTAACCTGCTGACTCTGCGTACCATGCAGGTGCAAATCCATAAGCTCAACGAGGAATTTGAGAATCGCTGGCGTGCGATGAGAGCGTCTGCTGTCGCCGCTGCTACTGCCAATCCTCAACAGCACGCTTCACTCACATCTACTCCTGCTCGCTCCAACCCTGCTTATCTCTCGGTGCCACAGATGCAGAATGCATCTCACATGATTTCCGCATCCCAGGGTACTGGACGACCAGGCTCTATCAATTCTTCTCCACCGCATCAATCTTCACTTCAACCACCCCCACTTCAATCCCATTCCCATCCTAACCAGTCCCAACTCCATTCCCAGCAACAATCCATATCACAATCGATTAAGAAAGCTTTCCGTCCCTCCATTCCACCCAGTCCGTCAGCTCTGCCAGCCCCTGCCACCCTTGCATCCCCTACTCCTCCACCTGCGGTTGCATTATCGTCCACCCCTGCTACCAGTGCTCCCACTCCTCAAACCACAGTTGGTTCACCCCAGACCCCGAAGTCACCTCCGTCGAAAATGGCCGCCAAGAGCAAGTCTACAACTCGAGCCACCCGGAAACTGTCGACGACGGGTAAAGGTCCTGCTACGCCGGAAATGGCTCCTTCCGTTGCTGGAGTCAAGCGTCCGCCCGAAGAGGACGTTGCTGCCCTCACTGGTGTAGCCCCTTCGGAAGCTGAAGCAAGTAATGCACCATCGCCGAAGAAGGCCAAGACGGAATGGGAGGGCGAGACGAGTGAGGCACTTCTCAAGAAGCAGCAGGAAATAGAAAACATCAAGACCGACGATGATGCTGCTGCATTCTTTGATCGTATGAAGGAACTCTTTGCCATGTCTGCGTCTACGGACAACGAGATTCACCATGACATCGCCTCCACCTTGGATCAGATTTTAGCAGGCGTGGCTCAGGAGCCTGCGGACGCAGCCGCGACAGCTGCTGCTCTTTCTGTACACGGAGGTGGGGATGCTGGCCCACCACCCACCGCTCTCTCGCCTCATATAGGCCCCGCCAACGATGCATTTTTGGAGTACATCGATTTCTCTTCCTTTACCACACTCGAGGACGAGGATAGCGATTCCAAGGCACCCACGCCTGATCTCGTCCCTTCGTCCGAGACCAACCCTAGCCCGGAGTCTGGCTCAGAGGGTGATTTGATGGGCAGTACTGGATCGCCTGATAAAACCAAAATTGAGGAGCCAGGTGACCGCTCTGATCCACTTCGACTCGGATCTCTAAGAGAGATCGACGGAGGCGAGTCAGCATATTATCAGGCCGATAACTGGAAATGGGAGGGCACGATGCATACGCTCGAGCAACCATGGGCAATTTTTACTTCATAGTATGGTCCCGTCGGATCGTGTGTTCTGGTTATTTATTTGCTTTCATCTTTATGCTGGATATACTCAAATCTCTCTCCTCGCTCGCGGTGACCTATCATCTCCATCCAGACTGCCCTACCCCTGTTATCCTACTATCCTTCTTGGTTTATGTGCTGTTGCTCTGTATTCCTAATGTTGTTCTACTCTGCTATCGCGTATTCTTGTTCAGACCTTGGTCTCTTAATGGATAGCTAACTCTGAGCTACGGTGCGTGTTGTGAGTATACAATGAATTGACCAAGGGTCTGTCGTCTACTTTAGCCCGTCTGGGGGTTTAAAGGTACGAGACTGGAGAGTATTGCTGAGTACCCGTGCTTTCAATAAAGCAAGGGGGTCACGACCTTGCGAAGAACTCGTCGACGAAAGAGACAAAGGAACAACAGAGCTCTGCAACCTCGCTCTCCTAATGCTTGTCCGCACCTCATGTTCTCTCCTGCCCCTTTCCCACTGTTCTCGGGCCGCATTCTTGGATTCGTCATCTTCTGCTGCGAGTTGTAATGTCTCTGGCAACCCATACCGGCCTTTGAGATGATCATCGGCCGCGCGTTTCGCAGCATCAATCTTCTTCTCCGCACGAAAACGCTTGCGAACGAGAGACGAGAGCGCATACGGATCGCCATTGTAACGATCGGACACCTCTTGTAAAGATTCGAGTCGAGGTATCTGCACTTTATTGACGTGGTCTTGAGCGGTCGTCGACTTCTCTAGCGCTGCGAGCGGATCGGCGGGGCCAGCATTGCCGTCGGTATCTACGATTGCGCGCGCGCTTCAGATACTCGACAGGGAGGGCAAAAGGTATCACGCGTACCGTGTATCGCGAACCCGCCATTCTCTTCAGGATTCCATTCTTCGTCTTTCTGCCTCGCACCCGAGACGACGACGTAGCGGGTATTCTGCAACGGACATGAGACATACAACCCGGCTGACGGACTGGGAACCACCGAACCTTTGGATCCGTCTGAATCTCAAACCAGCCATCACACAGGTGGCACTTGCATCGAAAGGAATAGATGGGCGTAGAGTAGTAAGACCCGACTTTCTTCTTCTCCGCATTATAGCGCACGCCCATCCCAATGTGGTTATTGCATGTTCCACTGACAGGGCATGTGAGCCGCAGGTGGAGTGAGAATAATGGGAAAGATGAACAACGTACCACCAAATGTTGAACGGTAGCTCGAAACGGGTTATCAGGATGCCCTTGTCGAGTTTCCTGGCCCGATCGCCCAGCGCATGTTTGCCTGTAAACGAGGTGAGTGCTGGTCTTTGACACGACGCGGAACGTCAACCTCTGTAGGCATTGAGACTCTTGTGTTTCTCTCCGTCGTAATCCGGTGGGTAGTACTTGTTGAATCCTGATGAGATATGAGCAAGAACCTAGGATGGTTCGGCGGACCCGACTTTCCTTGCATGACGGTACGTGCCTAAGCCTGCTAATCACGTGAGTACCCAATTGGCTACACTACGGCTCTTGCCGAATTGGTGTAACATCCCCTGAACTTTAATCTTCATCCCAAATCATCAACAAGAAATCCCTTAGGTACGTGGTTATTGTATCCGTTGTTGCTTTCTCGCCAACGACTCATCCATCGTTCTAGTCACCTTCTGACTCATTCACCACCACACCCCTCATTCGGAATGAGTTACGTCGCTAAGGACGAGAAAGCGTACGACGCAGCTGGCGCCGTCCCCGCTGCCAAAATCCACAAAATCCGCATCACGTTGACGAGCAGCAATGTCAAGAACTTGGAGAAGTGTGAGCACACCTCGTTTCGTTTCTTCCGTTGCTTTAGTTTCTCATTGTCGAAACTCCAGTCTCGAATGATCTCATCAACCGCGCCAACGACAAGCAACTTCGCGTCAAGGGGCCTGTCCGCCTTCCGACCAAAGTCCTCAAGATCACCACTCGCAAAACAGTACGTCTTGCTTGCCTCGCATGCACTCGATCACTCATCTTTCATCTTCAGCCTTGCGGTGAAGGTTCAAAGACCTGGGACCGTTACGAACTCAAGATTCACAAGCGTCTTATTGACCTCCACTCTTCCAGCGAGACCGTCAAGCAAATCGTAAGGAGAATGTTTACTGTGCATTGATATCACTCTGACAGAAATTCCTCAGACTTCTATTAGCTTGGAACCTGGTGTAGAGGTTGAAGTTACCATCTCTTCTTAAATGCATACCGTACTGTATGATCTATGTACCTACCACCATGGGTTGACAAGACATTCCTCATTGAAAATCGAGCTAAGAAAATGAGTGTATATGGTGGGTCTGATAAGCGTAACAACGTACATAAATTACCATACAACGATGTCTCTAAGGTATCGATCCGAGTATAAGGAAACGTAAAGTGGTGAATGCAATGAGCATACATGAGGTGAACACATGATAGGAATAGTCACAGGTAGACAGCGTAAGACCCAATGACCGGTCGATGGTCACTCCGACCCTCTAGGAGACGCATCCCCCGGTCGTCCAGACTGCTGTAATCCAGACAGATAACGTCGCCTTTGGCAGGTTGAGGCGCGCAGATAATTGTTGACACAGCGGACTCCTGCGTAGCGATACTCTGGAAAGTGTCTCTTCGGAAGGGAAAGAAACGCCAACGATTCGAAGATGGTGGTGTTGGCAAAGGATCCTTGGGAGGAACAGGGGGTGGAGACTCTATGAAACTATCACTTCGAAGCATGGAAACCGACCGGAGCGATGATGATTCCGAATCGGCTTCCAAAGCTTTCTGAATTGGCGGAGTATCTGTGGAAGAGACGTGCGGGGTGTCATCAGAGGCCAGTGTCGATGGCCGCACAGAAATGTGGCTATCGTCTTGCACCTGATCGACAGCTTCTGTTGATCTGATTCGAGTGGGAATCCGAGGTGGTTTGGGTATATTTAATGACAGCGGCCGGTTTCCCGTAGTTGTCTTCGTTGCCAACCGACTGAAGTAGTCTTGCTTGGCAGAGGAGGAAATAACTTCAGCATGCAACGAGCTTCCCGAGTCGTGCCGAACTCTAACTGAGAACGGCCGCATAGCTTGTGAGATCAAAGTACCGACTCGAGTCCGTTGTCTTGTCATTTCTACTACATCTGGCTCCGCATTACCGACATCAGGCTTGACGGTCGACTTCCATAGAATGCGGTCGCACCTGCAACCGTCTCAAGATCAATCAGTAATTCGATTTCATCAAAGACTATACCGACCAGCTGGGAACCCGTTGTTTATGAGAAGAATCATAGACAGCAATGTCGTCTTCATCATCATGGGGCTCGATGGGCGTTGAAGGGGCAGACTTTGTAGAAAATCCCCGTGATGATGGTCGAGGAATTAAGATATGTTGCTTATCGGGTGGTTCCAACAGTCGGTTTATTTCCGGCGGACATTCAATAGGGCTTGCTGGAAGATCTTCAACCGAGGGTCCTGAAGACGGAGGGTGTTCAACAATATCTGGAGACTTCGACCTTGTCACCACATCCAGACCACGTTTGTTCCGTAACCACTTGGCCACGGGGTATGTTGGATGCGATTGTGGGACAACGGCAGGCGAGAGGAGCGCCTTCCATTTTGCTTTCGCTTTTTGAGCAGCTACGGCAAGGACCACACGTCCACCTTCGCCTATGGTTGGATTCGAGGTAAACGGAGTGAAGTAATCTTCATCTTCGGCCTCTGAAGCAACGCCCCTAGAGTGCGAGGTCCACCCGGATGATGCCAGCGAACGCGATTCGCCCTCGCCATCCTCTCCGTTTTCTTCCTCCTCTCCACCCTCTCTCTCAGTCTCGTTACCGTCTATGGGAGAGCGCCTGCTGCGCCGTCGTTTCGTCTTTGAACGGCTCACCACGTTGTATTTGAACGTTGGCGGAAAGTCAATAGGCGCTTCTTGGAAACCAAAAAATGCTGAGTTTGTCTCCATTTGCCGTTTCAGTTGATCAAATGCAAATGCCTGTGCATACTCTGCGGGCGATATGATTAGCCCAGCTCAAGGATAAACGAAAAATCACAAGGAGACACACACCATGTCTAGAAATCAGCCAGTCCGCATGTAATCGGGTAATATCCAATCGAAAATTCAAGTCACCGCAGAGGAATGTGTAGTCGAATCTGTCCGTGACATCTGACGGAGTGTAAGACCACGTTATTTGAGAATCATTCGAACGCCCAATCACCTTCTCTTGTCGTTCTGGGATCATGAGGTTGCAGAAAATCGTCCACCGCAAGCTCAGCCTACAAACAAGTCAACAAGGTGCAACGCATCGGGACACATCATCAACAAACTGACCTTGATCTTTGCTAAATTTGCAAGCCGGTGATGAACCTTGCCTTCGTGCGCTGCAAACATAATGTCATGAAATGAATGCCTGCAATAACACACTACACACCAGCCAAGTGAGCGTTCAAAAACAAGAAGGTGGAGCCATCGATTTTGAGGCTAATACCGACCCCACCTTTGTTACCGACACGTCCACCGATTAAACCAGCAGTGACAGCTGACTTTGAGAATCCTGCAAGAGTCGTGAGGGGTTAACACATTCCCGGGTAGATATAACTTGCCTTCAACCAGGTCACGCAAGTCTTTGTGTATGTAGACCGAAAGGTATAATCCCATCATTCTCTCTTTCACCAGAGGTACATAAGGCCCCATTTCCGACTCTTTGACGGTCACTCGGCGATACAGCGAATGACGCTTTGGCGAAGCTGTGATATCTTTGAGTGCATGTTCGCCCTGTGCCTGAGGATTCGCTTGTGTTCGATGGCACAACCAGTGTTCAAGCATAGACGTCCAACCAGAGTGATGATAGTTCACCACAAATTCGTCTGGAAGATCGTCAGAGCTTTTCCA
>JBBPRH010000528.1:0-14676 GCA_038092915.1 Boletus pseudopeckii | reverse complement strand
AGCTCAGATTCCGCAGTGTTGCTTATGGCGCATGGAAATAGATCCATCTTCTGGACTTGACATCGTCAACGATCGTATCACCGCTCCTCCAAATAAACCTTTCTTGCCTTGCATAATATCCCCGGCCCACCGGGAATCCAACCTCGCTGCTGGGGCTCACCATCCGTTCCAAGCTTCAGCAGCGCACCTTGGTCGCGCATTCCTCTTTTCGATTCTTTCAGAATGCTTTCGGCGGGGAACAGACCCTCAGGAACTGAGGACGAATCGGTAGACGCCTTTTTAACCAGAAGATTCGGCGCAACGTTCGCACGCATCTTCGGGAGCGCTCACGTCCACGGTGTACAAACCGCAGAGTCTCGCAAGGTTAGTTTGCGTGCCGTCTTTCCTGCTTTATGGGAGGCGAAAGAACGTGGACATGGATCTGTTATGCTTGGTCGTGCCCGTACACCAAAGAAGCCGCAATCGAGCCAGGATACATCTTATGAATTGGGAGACCTGCAAGACAAGCCTCATAAATCCTCTGTCATTTTCAAGGACGGCACTGGAACTCTTGTGGATGCCCTGGTTGATTACCTCCAGAGACAGCCCAACATACAAGTGTGTGGGTGATGGAGCTTAGCCTTGACGGGAGCGAAAACTGGTTCAAGGTGACAATATTCCTCGAGGTGACCACTGCAGCCAATTAGGACGTACTTGAAGATGCCTTTGAGTGCATGCTCGACTGGGTTATTCGCTGTATTGACTCGGATTACTAATTATCGGTGACTCTAAATCTAGTTCGTCAAAGAACTGACAGTCAAGCGCACGTACAGAATTTCTTGCTCCATCACACTGAGCGACAGGGCTAGCAGTCACCGGTCACCCCTCTGATCTTAATTCAAGTTTGGTCATGAGTAGCGGAACGCAACACTGAACGCGTCGCTGACTCTTCAACCTAGGTCATAACAAGCATATTACACGCCTGGTTCACTCTTGACATTCTTGTGCAGAGGCGGACGGGATGCATGTAGTGGTGTAAGGTGCTGTTCTGTGGCCCAATATATATTTTGTCATAATCCGAGAAATTTATGTATGCTATTCCTCTACCATCGCAACATGATGCACGATGCGCGACATTTGATCTCAGTGTACCTGAGACTTGAGAGTGCAAAACAAAGATAATGGTACTCAGTAAATACTCCCCACAAATCGAGAAAGGGACATGAATGGAATCAAAAGAGTCGGCAAAGTTCACCTTCCGAATAACACACCCCACGCTTCAAACACCGAGGAAAAATTACCACATCATCTTTCTCGGTCCTAGACCGATCTCCTTGCCCGTGTTGTCCTTCATGGCCCTCACTCCCCAATAGGCAAACTTGTACTTGGCTCCGTTGCCGTGGCCCGCTTTTCGGTACATGCTGTCATAGCACACACTAAAGGAGAAGAAACCTTCAAAGAGCTCCTTTATCGAGCCATCGTGCTCCTTTGCCCAGACCCGCTTGATTTTGAAGACGCCCTTGGCACTCTTGATACCACAGGCCGGGGATAGTCCGGTATGTCCAACGAGACCCGGCCCTGGGATGTTGTGCTCAGGGGCTTGGAAGGATAATCGCTCAGTGGGGGTGAAAGTGAGGGATCTATTGTACGTGAAGGAATCGAGCGTGATGTCAAAGGGGCGTTCAGCCATAGGATCTAGCACAGACGAGCTCTCAAATCGACCATGAGGCGGGGCGGACGAGGATGCATTCTGAGGTGCGAGAAAGCAGCGTGCGGTGTAATCGTGTTTGGCCTGGGAAGTGAGAATCCTGTCGTATACGGCGGAATAGTCTGGTGTCGTTGCTCCTGGCGGTAAACAAAGTTTGGCGAGGAAGGGCAAATACATTCCATACAAATCGAAGTTGCCAGAGAAGGTCGGAGCCTGCGGTGTCACGATCGGTTGGGGGACAATGACGGGCTGAAGTGTTCCCGGTCGGCTTTTCTCGTCTGTCTCTGCCGTTCGGTTACTTGTAGAAGTTGTCATGCGCCCCTTGGATAACTTGACTGGCGAGGATGGCATGGGACGTGCCGTAGATTGCGTTGTATGAGTAGACTGTGATATTTCTGGAGACGGTCTGGTACGTTTGGTGGGACGGCGTGAGGTCTGCTTGGACGGGATAGCGCTTCCCTGCGCAACAGCCATCTCGGGTGAGAGCTGTCTTTTCAAGCTCCCTGCTGAGGTGGATGCGGATGGACCTGGCTATTGAGACGAAACGGAGTTATTACACAAGTATGATGACGGTAAGTTGCTATACTCACCAGCGGGCGGTTCATTTTCATACAGTGTCAATGAAATGCGGGAGAAAGAGACAAATCAGTTTAATCACGACGCGTTCGAACGCGAACGGTCACGTGATCAAAAACAACCCAAGCACCGAAGTTCCTCCGCGCGAACCTTCCGGATTCACTGCGATTTCTAAAATTTTCTTCTTCAATCACACTGGAAATGCCACGACGTCTTCCTCGATACCAGGGGTGTGTTTCACCTGTGATATTCAATTGCAGCCCAGCCTGTACGCTTCACCCTGTCCACCATAACAATAACTTTACGGGTCACCGTTAATACCAGTGGGAAAGATGGCGAAAGGCGAGTTCTAGCGCGAACAAATTCTGCGGCGCCCCGCACCATTACCGCTTACTTATTCAAATTATTGACAGCGGTGTCCGCCAGATTTTGGAGCAGCGGATCCCCCATCACGCCAGCTCGGAGAAATCTCGGCCACTAATATTATTCCTGCCGTGTCACGTGTCCCAATATACGGCCCATAAGAGAGTGGATGGGGGGGACGGCACATTCCCCCATTCTTTATCTCTCTCTTCGAGGACATTGTGTGTCCTCATCACCGAAGCAAATGCCCTCTTCAGACTTCGCCAATGCAAACATCGACGAAATCGTCGCACAACTCACTACAGACGAGGCCATCTTGCTGACTGCCGGTGTTGGCTTTTGGCACACACATGCGATACCTCGACTCGGAATACCTGCTATCAAGGTCAGTGTCGCCGGTTCCCTTTGTTGATGTTCTCACCTTTCACCCTTAGGTCAGCGATGGCCCAAATGGCAAGTGTATCATCTCGTCATACTCTACTGAGCACCAACTAAGCTATATAAAGGTATCAGAGGAAACCATTTCTTCATGAGCACCCCTGCAAAATGTCTCCCTTCAGCAACTGCGCTAGGTGCAACTTGGGACACCGAGCTCATTGAGCAAGCTGGATTCAAGCTTCTGGCAGGCGAAGCCAAACTCAGGGCTGCTCCTGTTATCCTTGCCCCAACTTGTAACATACAAAGGGTATGGCTATCGCAATTTTATCCTCACACCCATTCACACTGCTTTATCAACATAGAACCCCCTTGGAGGACGGGTAAGTCTCCCAAAGAGGATATTGTCGGGTGTATGCTAACATGTGATAGGCTTTCGAAAGTTTTTCTGAAGACCCCGTACTTTCTGGGCTCATTGCCGCTGCTTACGTGAAAGGTGTCCAGAAAAATGGTGTTGGAACCACTATCAAGCACTTTGTGTATGTCTTTCCATATTCTGTGCTTCTAGAAACTGGCTCATTCCAACCCCAGCTGCAATGATAAGGAGAACGATCGAATGGGTTACGACAGTATTCTCAGTGAACGTGCTCTCCGTGAAATTTACCTCATGCCATTCATGCTTGCCCAAAAGCATGCTAAACCGTGGTGCTTCATGACCTCGTGAGTGTTCCTGATGGCGTTGCTCTTCTGTATCCACCGACCACTCTTCGTTCGTATTCTTAGCTATAACCGTGTCAATGGCACCCACGCATCTGAGAATCATCACTTACTCCAAGACATCCTTCGAGACGAATGGAAATTTGATGGGCTAATCATGAGTGATTGGTATGCATGGATTGATCTGTCCTGAAGGAGATGATGTCCATTGATGATCTGTTCACCAGGTTTGGGATTTACAGCATTGACCTCAGTATAAATGCTGGACTGGACCTCGAGATGCCGGGGACAAACAAATGGCGGACGCTTGATCTTGTGAACCGGTCGATCGGGTCCCGGAAACTCATGGTTCGGACCGTTAAAGAGCGCGCGAGAAAGGTAGTCGAATTAGCCAAACGAGTCGCTCAAGAATCTCCAGAAGTAAGCTCTCCAACCCACACCGTTTACAGCGTGTGTTCATGTCTCCTTCAGATCTTGGACGGGGATGGCATTGAACGAACTGTGGAGAGTGAAGAAGACAAAGCTTTCATGCGCAAGCTCGCGGCAGAATCCATCGTCCTCCTGAAGAACGATAACAATCTTTTACCTCTTCAACCTGCAAAGTTGAAAAGGCTAGCGATCGTTGGTGGCAACGCACAGGCTGTCGTGCTGTCTGGCGGTGGTTCTGCCGCCTTGAAGCCTTCGTACTTCATCACCCCGTATCAGGGCATTATAAACACGCTTCCGTCAAGTGTCGAGGTTACTTTCAGCGAGGGCGCCAGTAGTACGTCGTTTTTCGATTCTCAAGTTAACTAGCTAACAATCGGATTATGTAGCATACATGGAGATGCCGACTCTTGACTTCGAACTTATGACACCATCCGGAGAGCGCGGATGGATCGGTACTTGGTACGCGCATGAAAGCGACGAGAGCATGGTTGCCCTGAATACCCCTTACGAAAAACGACTTGTGGACGAGACCCGCATCTTCATCAGTACCTCCGCACCCAAAGGTATCACCCGCAGGTGGACCATGAAACTTGAAGGCCAGCTAAAGCCCAGAGTCCGCGACTGCACTTTTGAGTTTGGCCTCACTGTATCCGGAAGGGCCAAGGTGGATATGCCGTTTCCTTTCGCAGTGTATGCCGTCTTGACCCATTTTCCTTCCAGCTCTTTGTGGATGGCAAGCTGGTCATTGATAACTGGACGCGTCAACGCCGTGGGGAATCGTTCTTCAATAGCGGTTCGCAAGAGGAGAAGGGTAGGCTCAACCTCAAAGCGGGCGTCAAGTACAACATCCTTGTTGAGTTCTGCAACGTCAGAGCCCCCGCAGACGGCGATGAGGACGAGATGGTTCAAGACAGTAACCCTGGCGTCCGTCTTGGTGGTGCAGAAGTCCAAGATCCTGATGTGAAGATGGCTGAAGCCGTCAAGCTGGCATCTGAGGCGGATGCTGTCATTGCCATTGTTGGCCTGAACGCTGATTGGGAGACGGAAGGCTATGATAGGAAGACCTTGGCCCTTCCCGGTCGAACTGACGAGCTGATCACCAAGGTGTTGACCGCGAACCCAAAGACCATTGTGGTCACTCAATCTGTAAGGTCGATTTCCTCGTTGCTCGGCGTTCTCTGAGATGTTCCGAAAATGGCTAGGGCTCGTCGATAACGCTGCCCTGGGCGGACTCTGTTCCTGCCATCGTCCACTCTTGGTACCTCGGTAACGCAACCGGTGATGCCATTGCCGATGTTCTCTTCGGGAAGAAGAACCCATCAGGAAAACTTTCATTGACGTTCCCCAAGAGACTCGAGGACATCGCTGCCCACGGTCACTTCCATTCGGAGAGCGGCGTCGTGCGTTACGGAGAAGACCTATTTGTCGTACGTATCCGCCACGTGTGCATGAATGCGGGGCGTAACCTTCCCCCCCCCCTTCGTATAGGGTTACAAACACTTCCAGCACCGCGCTATCGCCCCCCAGTTTGCGTTTGGGTAAGTCGTCCTACCAAGCCAAAGCGGGCGACACGCGGTTAACGGGTCCCACACACACGCACAACAGACACGGTCTCTCATACACCACGTTTGCTTTTTCAAACCTTGAACTGTCCACGCCCGTCATCACCGCAGACGGCGATTTCAACCTGACGGCCACGGCCACGGTGACGAACACCGGATCGGTCGCCGGTTCCGAGGTCGTGCAGTTGTACGTGTCGATGCCCAAGACGTCCGACGTGACCCACCCTCCGCGCCTGCTTCGCGCGTTTGGCAAGGCCAAGGACCTCGCTCCAGGCGCGAGCGAGCGCGTCGTGCTGACGCTCGACAAGCTCGCGGTGTCCTACTGGGAAGACAAGATCTCTCGGTGGGTGATCGAGCGGGGCGAATACGGCTTGAGCGTGGGACCGAGCAGCGACGTGTTGCCGTTGACGGCGACCTTTGTGGTGAACAAGGGGTCGGAGTGGACCGGGTTGTAGGACGCCGCATCTGTCCTCTTCTTTTTGCGACATTGATTTGTATTTGTACGGTATACATGGATAAAATGAAATGTAGGAATAGTACATGTTGGGGTTTGTTCTTTAGTGAGGACGGATACATACAAGCTCTAGGAGGCCGAGTACATTGGGAGCGGGCACAAAGACAAGCTTACAAAGAGGGGATATACACGCCGCGCACCAGGACACAGTCATCACCGTCACAGCATACATACAGGTGGGGAGCATGGAAAAAAGGGGGGCTTGACAGTCATAGGCAGGGCATATCAAAGACAGAAACGATCTCAAAGGTGGTCGTCACCATTCACCCCTCGTCCGAATCGAAAAGCGAGATGGGCCGTTGTAGCGGTGCAGGCGACCGCGTGAGTTCCTCGTCGAGTCCAGTATCCTCTCGGTCTTGCTCCCTGTCCCGATCCCTATCGCGTTCGTAGCCTTTCCCGGAATCGCGCCTTCTGTCTCTGTCTCTATCTCTATCCCGGACTCTTTCCTCCCTCTCCCTCTCCCTCTCCCTCTCTCTTTCCCAATCTCTTTCCCGCGTCTTATCCTTGTAGTGTCGATGGGACGTCTGCGGACGCACAGGCGGAGCAGGGTACGTCACCCCCACCGGAAGTGGCGCAGCCTCGTACGTCGACGCACTCTGCGTACGCGTCCGGGTATACCCGTCAGGTGCATGTCCGTACGTGCCGCGTCCCTGTCCCTGTCCCTGTCCCTGCTGGGAGGAGGGCCGATTCGGATCAGACACGGAATCGGGACGCACCCGATGATGATGATGACGGCGGTCCCTTTCGGAACCGGACTTGGAACTGGTTCCCGTGCCTTGTCCTGGGCCTGATCCGTACGGAACGAATCCGGCTGGCCAGGAGCTGGAAGGCGTCCCGGAGCGTGTGGCGGTGTCGTATGTAGAGGATGCGCCACGGTGGTGGTGTTGCGGCTGAGATCGGGATTGGGATGAATGGTGATGATGTTGATGATGTTGATGTTGGTGCTGGTGCTCATGCTGGTGCTGGTGCGATTCATCCTGCGGTAACGGCCGATTCGCAGCCTCTGGGCTCAACAAGTCCGGTTGCGCCGCGATCGTCGCAGACGGGGACAAGTTCGTCTCAGGTTCGGACTGTATGCGAGGACGTGAGTACGTGATGCATTGTACGAGCATGGGAATACTCACCGGTGACTCGACGACGATGTTGGGGATGCTGCTCCCCGAAGAGGGACGTTGGCGGAAGCGCTGGCGGAAATACTCGAGCGGGGACCGGGCACGTGCAAGGTGGGGATCGTCAGGTGGCGATTGGGGGCGTGTTACGGGTTCTTCGGTCTGGACGGGCGTGCGAGCACGTGTGTCTGCGCCGACGTCCCCGAGGGGCGAGGGCATCACGATCTCCCGCGGTCGGTAATAAAAGTCCGAAGGCCGGTGCGGACGTGCGGCTGGCGTCTGTTGCGTCCACATAACACGAGCGTCAGTGTGGGGGTTTTGCCTGGTGGTGGAGCGAACACTTACAGACGAACGCGGTAGATTCTTTGGCGGGATCGCGACATCGGAATCCGCGCGCCATTGCTCGACAATGGTTTCTGCTTCCGTCCTGTCGGAAGAGCGACTTTCCCGATCATCATGGTCGTTCCGAGATACACTATCCCTGGAAGGCTGACTCCCACTCCTCGGTCTCCCGACGTATATCTCGTTTCGTAACGAGCTTCCAGGACGTTTGTTTACAAGATCATATTGCGAGATATGGGTCGAAGTACGGGATGTGAGCGAGGACGTGCGTGCAATCTTGATGGGTGCCGGAACAGACCCCTGATAAGCATAGTCGCGCGTCCGGACAGGGGGCGGCTCTTGTTGATGCGTAGGTCGACCATCCTGGATCTCGGTCGCAACAGAACTGGGTGTAGTGGGGATGGGTTGCTGCAATTCGTGCGGGGGTGGCACAAGGATGTAGGACGTACGAGAATCGGCTGTTGGGATCCATCCGTCGTGAGGGACATTGATCTGCTGGGTAGGTAGGATGGGGCTGGGACGGATCGGTATCGGTATCGGATGAATAGTTTCCGGTTCATCAGGTGAAGAAGGCGTACGATGGTCGCGAGAAGGCGTGCGCACGCGGACAGGATTAACGCGCGATGGGACAGGAAGTGGCGGCGCATGTGGGGCAATGTCAAACGTACGTACAGGCGGTGCCGATTCGGAGCGTATTCTGTGATCAGGGTGAGTAACGAAGAATGCACAACAGGGTCATTGACGTACGGTTGTTGTCGAGTTGATGCAACCGAGCGCAACCGAATACGAGAACGTGGATCGCTAAGCTCGTCATCCGTGATGGCCTCGTCTTGTTCACGAACGTTTTCGTCGCCACTATGGTCTTCTAGGGAGAGAGGGTAATGAGGAAGTCGATCCGATGGCCCTGTGAGGCGGCGACCTCTACCTTCGTCATAGCCTATCCTGCGGCCGATGGATAGTCCCTCCTTGTATCCCATTCTGCGGCCCTCCTCACGCGCGAGCATCACCAGCTTCTCTTCTTGCAGCTTCCGAGCCTTTGTTCTCGCTCTCGCGGCGTCCGCCTCTGCCTCGTTCCGCTGGGAAGCCACCTGATCGATGATATCTTGTGCTCGAAAGATCTCTTTTTGCGCATTCTCGAGTTGCAGCTTGTACAACTTGAGCTCCTCCTTAAGTCTCGCCGATTCTTGTTCCGCACGTTCACGACTCTCAGTTGCGGTGCGCAGCCGGTGAAAGTAGTCGAGGGCACGACGTTCTGCGGCATTTGCACGGGAAGCTTCTCCTTCGAGACGTTCGGATGTGACGGCGAGAGCTGCATTGATTTCGCGGAGTTCTTCCTCTCGGGAGACGAGGCGTGCTAGGAGATGGCTACTACTAGAGTCGTCAGCGGTGGTGCGTGAGCGATGACGTGATGCTGATTTCGGACGACGTCTGGCGTCGAGGAATGAAGGTATCCCCGACGATGGCGACGATGGGCTAGAGTCGACATCGATGGGATGCTCATGGGCGAGGTTAGCCCTTGATGACACGAGAAACGTTGTTGGATGGAGTCATCAGTAAACCACAGCGTCCAGGGGACCAAGGGAGCCACAGTACCTTTGTTCGTCGTCTAGATCAGCAGGCAACATCGGACATCAGCAAAGATGGCAAAACCAGGATGGTCAACGTGCTGAGAAAAGCGAAGCCAAGAAGTGTTGCTTTGTGCACGACACCCTGGAGGGGGGGGGGGTTGGAAAGGCGTGCTGTGGGCTGGCAGTCGCACGCAACGTTGCACAGAGTGGGGGTAAGGATAGACGTCAGAAGCTGTGCCGCGTGTACTCCAGCAGCGAGAAGCACTCGTAACGCGTAATCTACAATCAGCGTACGTGCGCGCTGGCGAAGGAAGACATCCTTCGATTATGCGAGCTGCATGATGCAGTGTGGAACAAAGTCATTACAAAACACGTGGCCTACGCGTGGTTGCACCAAAACCCATCCGAGTCCGTGGAAGTCAGAACGAGCCTTGTGCGGGGTTGACGCTGCTGAGAATGGCTATCGGATGATCGATCAGGATCAATCCTGAGCGCATGGGAGCGGTCGGGGTGCCGCGCGATACACGAGGCAGGCACGTGTTAGTGGCAACTGTTAGCAGGTTCAGCGGGCGTAGGATATCTCCACACCGACAACACATACGGGGCGTCTCTAGTCGATATTCAGGTGGGTTCTGTGCGCTGTGGTGACCAAGGGTCGCATGTTGGTGTGCTCGTCTTGGGTGTCCATGGGACTGGGAGGGTTTTTTTTTTTGCGAGTTCGTGTAGGTTGAAACGTTTACGGGTCGCCGTGGGTTGCGCTCTCCGCAAAGGCGGTCTGTACCAGGTCGTGTAATACAAGACTCTTGTCCTAGTGGTCGTGTGCGCAGGGTCGCGCTCTGTTTAGTCAGCGAACCAAACATATGAAATCCGATATTACCTGATATGGTAATGTGAGGTCGGGAGAACAATCCGTTTTCCTGTGCAACGACGTACGGAGCCAAAAGACGTTGCTCGCTACTATTTCTTTCTGGGCGCCGTGTTCGACAGCGAGTAAGTTTTTGCTCGTGTTCACAGACCCGTAATCTACCAAATACCCTACTAGACCAGAGGTAATCTTATCTTTCTTCTATCGGAATTTCCGAACCTCCTTATCGCGGTGCTTCCACTAAGGCCTTATCGTTTCTTGGTTACAGCATACCCCCGAAAAACCCGCCATGTCACACGGTTCCTACACGTCTCATTCACAATCCATCATGACAGAGGAGGAAGAGGACTGGGAAGACTACGTCAAGGGAGGCTATCACCCCGTCCAGATTGGCGACGCCTTTTCAGATGGTAGGTATATCGTAGTCAGAAAACTCGGCTGGGGTCATTTTTCAACCGTTTGGCTGGCCAAGGATACAAAGTATGCAAGCGCCGACTTCTTCTTCTTCGTCATCCAATTTCTTATGTCATATTTTATTCTATCCGCCAATCAGGTTGAATCGTCATGTCGCTCTCAAAGTGGTCAAATCCGCCCCAAGATATACCGAGACCGCGCTGGACGAGATCAAGCTCCTACAACGTCTCATCACCTCTTCAACTCCCCCAGTTCAGCCCACTCCCGAGAATCCGAATCCACCCCCTTCCCCATCACAGATTCATCCTGGCAGATCGCACGTTATATCCTTCCTCGACCACTTCAGACACAAGGGTCCGAATGGCCTCCATGTCTGCATGGTGTTTGAAGTCCTTGGCGAAAACCTGCTCGGCCTCATCAAACGACACCAGAACAAGGGCGTTCCCATGCCTTTGGTCAAGCAAATAGCCAAGCAAGTGTTGCTTGGATTAGACTACATGCATCGCTGTTGCGGCGTCATTCACACTGGTCCGTCCTTTTAGTTTATTATTTGGGAGGAATGTACGGGCAGACAATAACCTTTTATCCAGACTTGAAGCCGGAAAACGTGCTCATATGCATCGACGATGTCGAGTCTATCATCGCAGCCGAGTTGGCTGCCTCTGCCAACACTACCCCACCTCCCTCGCGGCTAATTGGTGTGCCACCCTCAAAAGGGCGCGGGGGCAACCAGACTCCACGCTCGGAGTCGATCTTCATCACAGGGTCACAACCACTCCCATCCCCGTCCTCGTCGTTTGGTAACAGTTCCATGTTTGACAAGCTTGCGTTTGGCATGAGCAAGATAGATGGTGAAACAACGTCCAAGTCCGGCTCCTACGGCTCGGGCTCCATCACGAAAGAGAACTCCACTGGGCCCGTCCCCGCTGCTACTCTGGGCATCGCAGAAGGAAGTTCTAGTTCCCGGAGAGCGGACTCTACCGAGGTCACGGCAGACCGAATTTCCAACGTTTCGCTAGATGCCGGGTTTAACAAAATGACCTCACCTCACCCAACACAACCGCCAGGACCCTCACTGCTCACGCAAATGGCGCCTAACCATCCCGCGACGAGTCCCTCGCCTTCACACTCTCGAGCACCATCCACCACGAAGCCTGCTGGTTCAGGTGATCCACTCCCCTCAGACCCGAAGCCCTCTACATCCATCCTGTCCGGAGAATCACCCCAGCCAAGCTTCGCCGATACGTCAACGACCTCGAGCGTGCTCGAAGGCATGGAAAAAATCACGGTGAAGATTGCAGATCTAGGAAATGGTACGTGACGGCTCCCTCAAACGACCTTGCCTCGAGTGCTCATGTCTTGTTCCTCTCAGCGACTTGGACGGAACACCACTTTACGGACGATATACAGACGCGACAGTACCGCTGCCCCGAAGTTATTCTTGGTGCAAAGTGGAATTCGAGCGCTGATATTTGGAGCGTCGCATGTGTGGTGAGACGGCCTCTCGATCGTCTGACTGATCATGTGCCAACACCCCCATAGATCTTTGAGCTCATCACGGGCGGCGATTATCTGTTCGATCCAGCTTCGGGGTCACGCTATGGTAAAGACGACGACCACATTGCTCAAATTATGGAACTCGTCGGCGAGTTCCCGAAATCAGTTGCGTTTTCTGGTAAATACAGCTCAGAATTCTTCAATCGGAGAGGTGTGTATGTTTATCAACCATTACCCTTTTGCGCGTTGTGCATATCACTTACAGTGGCGCCAGGTGAATTACGGCATATCAACAAGCTGCGTTTCTGGCCCCTCGATGCTGTCTTGCACGACAAGTACTTGTTTCCTAAAGAAGAAGCCGACGCGATTTCTGCGTTCTTGTCACCCATGTTGCGTCTCTTCCCTGACAGGAGAGCCAAAGCTTCTGAATTGGTGCATCACCAGTGGCTTGATGGGATTGTTGTCCAGGGCGAGGTAGACATCATACGCCGTGCGGAGGAGGAGGAGGCTGCCCGTCGACGACACGCGCAGCGCCAGATCACCGGCGGGAACGAGAGCCCGATTAACAAGTCGGATGTGGACGCGATGAAGCCCGTCGATGAAGACACCGGGGCAGGCGAGCCCGAACAGGAGCAAGAGGACTCGGTGCCGCAGCCCACACATCAACCGCCTATCTTATCCGCTCCTCCAGCGCCATCGACTGGCGTTTCGACCACGTCCAAGCCACCGTCCTAGTTCATTTCGGCCGCCCCTTGCGTGTTTCGTTCCTCTGCGCGCGCCCTCGATACATCTACATATCTCCGTTGATCTGATGTTTTTTCTGCATCCAGGTTTATCTGATCGCGGCATGATCTACGTGTCCGTTTAATCCCTTTTGATGATGATGCTAGCCGTCTTGATTGTTCCGTTTCCGTATTTTCTTCTGCTGTTCGTTTCCCATACATCCCTAACGTAGAGATATACCAAAGAATGCAGTTAGAAACTACCTCTTTTGAGGTTCGTCGCGCGCTATTTAACCTGTTGTTGTAACAAGCACCGTGAAAAAAAAAAAAAAAAAAAAAAAAAAAAGGAAGACAGTCTGTACATTATGATGCCGTGCCCGTCGATGTCGGAGGTGCTTCAGGTGTTTTGACAGGCACTGCCAAGATGAGATGCTGGTCGGTCGCCGCGCGTTTTATAGGTGACGTCATTATCGAACTCGGAGTCGACTTGCACCAAAGCATCGCGTTTCAAAACTCGCTCCCAAACGCGCGAGATCTTGTCATCATGAGACAGTATCAAAGGACGCGAGATATCCCCCGGGACGTACGATGGCCCCGATATCTCATCTCGGGAAAAGCGCCTGGGGACTGGGGGAACGGGCCGAGCCGAGGAGGAGAACTGAGGATTTCGTCGTCCCTAGCGAAATATTAGGATAGACCGCTCGATGACGAGGCTATACAAGTTTACTTTTGGTTGATACCGTTGGGGATGGAACGCCGGAAAAGTTCCTCTGCGCATGTCCATCGTCAACGTTGAGCATGGACCCCCATCGTCCATTCGAGGGCGTCACGTTTCACGGTGATGGGTGGCCGGCCTGCGTGTACATGAGCGTGTTGACGTGGAGCAGTGCTGCGTATACTGAAACGGGGTGCCAGTATGCTCGTCCAAGGGTGATACAGTCTGTTGGTTGGCGTACCTCCTCCCCCGAAGTCTTTTATTAAAAGACCCCACGCTCGGAGGCGTTCAGAGTGGGAAGATCTGATTCGAGGTGAGCGCGAAAGAGATATAGGGATGTTGTCTACCCAGTCATTGTGCATGACGCATCTAGTGATACGATCATCGCACTCCCATCATTATAGCGTCACGACTGTGCCACTGTGTTCACAAGGCGTCAGCATCGCTATCAATATGGGGACGGTGATGGCGTCGACGACGACGACGACGACGACGATCAGCAGCAGGGTCGGTTCTAGACATCGGACCCAGAGTGGGTTGCGATCAAGCCTTGGTTGGCTGTTGATTGTGCGGTGATTGGGGCGAGTTTGGGCACACACAAAATCAGTGATTTGTTCTAAAACGTAAAGACCTCGAAATAGAAACCATGTCCCAAAAATGAGTGACGTTCGGAATTTTAAATCTGGGTACGTAGCTCTCTGTATCACTTCAAGTCGGATTTTTTTTACAGTTTCATGCAACGTTCGTTTGTTTGTTCGCTGATCCGTCCTGTTCTCTTCCCCCCCCCCCCCCTTTTTTTTTCGATGGGTACTGTTTGCTACAATTGGGATGTTTCGGTCGGAGATATAATAATATTCAAAGTCCACCTGGATGCCGAGAAACGGCCGGGCACGTTCTGAAATGGGCGTACCCGTAGATATATAATACCTGGACTTGGCTCTGCGCTGCCTCTGTGGCGACGCGCACGTTGGAACAAACAGCCATTGCGATCGATCGTAACGCACTGCGAGTGGGACGTGTCGCATGTCGGGCTAGACCCAACGTGCTCTTCTAGACGCGTCCGAGCCACATCCTCGTGATGCGTACTCGTACGTGTGTGCGCTGCGTACCAAGTCTCGCAGGAGACAGGAGACGAGGAATTTACGAATGTGGGCGAATCATGAAAATGAATCGCCTCCTCTCCCCCCCCCCCCCCCACCTCCTTGGCAGGGTCCCACTGAA
>JBBPRH010000527.1:0-14726 GCA_038092915.1 Boletus pseudopeckii | reverse complement strand
GGAGGTAGGTGACTTGCCCTAACATGCAATGCTGTTTTAACGGCTCGTTCTCAGTATGAAAACTCTGGCGAGTTCCAGTATGCAAACACGCTTGAGACTGTGCGCACAACTGAGCTTGTGGCTGCATGAGAACGAATGACGAGAGAAGTTTAATAACCTGCATATTGTACACTTGTATCTCTTACAGAATCCAGGAGAGAATATAAGTACATAGGGTGATAGCCCAAAAACACATTTCGGGATGCAATTGAATGGCTATGTGATTAAAGGCTGTGTACAAACGATAAACGTCGGAAAGCTCAACAGCACGCAACAATGAACGGCGAATCATAATAGCGAAAGGGACGTAGGACCTCTATTCAGTGTCAAACACCAGGGCCCTGACCTCAATGGATTGCCTCTGTGGGGCATGTGATGGGCTAGTGCTGTCACGGAAGGCCGAGTGGGGCGTCAAACGTGCCTTGTCGACGTCGGAGTCGAAGCACTTGATTAGGGTAACTTCGTCTGGGGTCTGGTCAGACAAGTAATACCACTTGTGTCCGGGATTGTACTTGACGCTGAAGATAGCACCCTCGCGATGAGCATAGATGTGACGAGTTGAAATGAGGTCTTTATCAGGATCGATGGAGCGGTAGTCGGCTACGGCGAGAGGGTCGTGGGCCACGGGATTAGCAATAGGTCTAGAAGATGCTTAGTGGATGTTTGGTAAGATGTGTGCCTGCAGCGCACCTCCAGACATTGATGATGCGGTATCGACCTTTGAGGAGTCGCTCAGCCTCGTCCCCGAGGTGATGCTCTACGCGTTCAGCTGCCGCGACAAACGTCTGGTCAACATGGACGCGTTGCTACGGAAAAAGAATCAACGTGTGAGAATGCTTGCAGATAACTGTCGGGACACCACTGACCACTGGGCTGCGGAGAGGATCCTTGGAATTCGGCACCGTCTGGGCAACGGAGCTCCGCCGGATGGTGTGATCGAAGATGAATACTCTCTTAGCACCGGCGTACTTTTTCAGGATGTCTTCGACCTCCGTATAGTAATCTGTGTTGATCTTGTCCTCGTCGACAAAGTCTTTCTCGACGCTAGGATGGTGGACGAACTGGAATCCGCTGACGTCGAGACCCAGAGAATCGCCCTTTCCTCTAGCATCATGAACGACCACAGGGCGAGTGTCTTCGCCAACGTTGGTCCTTGGGACGCCCGCGGGAGGGTCATCGACATAGTTGTAAGGAGGCTGAGTGTCAAGAGGAGCGTGATAATTGAGGGTCGTTTGGACATCACGGGAAGCGAGGACGGTCATTGTGAAGCGGGTGTGGACTGATGCGTACCATTGGGTGGGATCTCCTGCGTTTTTATACTGGAAAACGCCTGGGATGAGTAAGAAGGGCAGCGCGCAAGACCGTAGCTAGGTGGCGTGCTGCCTGAAACACTGCGGGCTGACGAAGCCCATCAGTCAGCATGGATCAGATCCACTAATATCATGGTATGTCGAGTTTGAGTTGGATGATCAATGACCCCGACGACGATGAGGAGGGCTGTCAAATGGGACGTGATAGTATGAGACTCCGAGCTTGATCTTACCTACAACCAGCTGGTGCTCCTCGCGATGACCGACTGTGCCATTCTCGCCGTCGCGTCAACGACGCAAACCGTCCGTGCGCTCCTTCAAAGCATGTCGTTTGCCCTCCGCTCTGCGTCCAACTGACAGGCGATCCCAGAACTCGTGAAAGATGTTGTCCTCGACGAACAAGCGTATGCTGTGCCGTGGACGATCGTGAACAAGTACTACACAGCCGAGGTCAAGTTTCTCGTCCACCCGCTCTCTTCTTGGGCCTCCCTCCAAGACCAACTCTCGGCCCCTGCTCTCCTGTTCGTTTGGAACAGAGGAGAGGTACGCCTCGGTATCCGTGTTCTTCTCCTGGCACTCATCTACCTCCTATAGCCTTACCGCGACCAAATACGCAAGCTCTCTCAAGACACATCTCAGCATGAGTTCGAGGTTGCCCTTGCCATCAGACTGCCCTCCACCGGCTCGCCTTTGCCTGCAGAGATCGAGGATGACCAAGACGTAGATGCCTACTTGTCCTGCGAGGGCTTTGAGTTTGTCGATGTCCCGGACATCCAGGCTTCTTCACCCGACCGTACGGGTGAGCTCACAGCCATCTCCCCCGCATGACAGTGTTCACACTCCCTTCCTTAGGTGTTCTTGGTATACCTCGGATCATTGATGCATTGAGCACCATCATGTGGCCATCAATGGTTCGGCAGACCTCCAAACGGGTCACGACAACTGGCTTTATCGGCGCGTCGCAAAGGGATCCTGGTATTTCATCAGACGACTACCACAATCTTGTACGACTCGTTGGAGAAAAAATATCCGGAAACGACGGCGATCGTATGCAGCGCGAGCTCGAGGAACTCGAACGATGGCTCGATGAAGACACACTATCTAGTGGTACCGACGGTGAGGATGAAACCGTTCCATGGAGCACCGTCGTTACTCCAGGAACCGTATCTCCTTCCTTGAGCGGTTTCATTGAAACTTCGCGCCCTACCACTCCCAAAGCAGGTTTTGATGATGATTTCACTTCCTTCGTCTCTGCCTCGTCTGTAGGTTCCGCTGGTAACCCTCGATCCTCTTCAGAGAGATCATCGTCCCCACCAAGCTTTCCACCTTTCCCGTCCACGAGTTTCAGTTCTACCTTCAGCTTTGCTTCGTCTGCCCATTCGACTCCTACTTATCATGATGATGACCAAGCAAGCTTCGACACGACTCGCTTAATACCCAGTGAATCTTACAAATCCCTTGGCTCTGTGTCAGACCTCGGTGACCTAGACAAGGAGTCGGTCATTTTAGAACGGTTAGCCAACAATAGCGATGAGGCAGGCGATGATATGCCATCACGGCTCGAAATTGCGGAAACCTCACGCAAGATTTTTGGTACCACGCCCCCCTCACGCTCTTCCGCGCAGGAACGAGGTGACGCGAGCCTCCAGGCACTGAGCGCCCTTGGTGGAGTGCCATCGCAGAGTTATCCCGGCGAGGAACTCGATGTCGAGATGACGGACGTCAATCTCGAGCGCTTTGATTTGCAAAACGTGTTAGGTGCGCTCCAAGGACTGAAAGAGGAGATTGCTGGGATGCCCGATAAGGAGAGGAAGAAGGCTGCGGCAAGAGTAGCTCTAGGACTTGCATATGGACTCGACAGCAGCCTACATTCTGCGGCGAATGAGGAGCTTCTCTGATATATGTCGATGTCGACGTGTTTTGTGAGATATTGTATGACACAGGAATGCTCACTTTCGTACTACCTCCCATTGCTGTCCCTAAGGCCTAAACATCTGAGGACGTGATTCTGATGCAGTACAGATTCGATCAGCTGGTGGGTGTTGTCTAAAATACATCCTGATCACTTGAACGCTTCTTCCTCCTGGACGCGGACAAAATCATTCTACATCCTCATCCACAGTTTTCGCGTCACCAGTCTCATCTCTGACACCTCCTTCAGCAAAACTCATGATTCCCGCCAGGTCCAGCTTCGAAACCACATCCTCGGCGTTTTCCACGTCCATTTCCGCGAGCACCTTGTTCACTGTCTCTAATTTCCCGTCCCTCAGCGCATCCTTGAGTGCGTCGGTGAACCCATCGAAGACTGTCCAGCGCACCATCAGCGCTTTCCGCACTTCTTCGACGTCCAGGTCCTCTGTTCCGGGGCCCTCGAGGACGAGATCGTCGGGCGGCGGACCGTCGGGTACGTTGAAGGTAATAGTGGAGTCGGGGTTCTCAGGTACGAGCTGGATCTGCTCCTTTTGTGGAGTGGAGGCAGAAGCTTCAGTAGCAGTGGCAGCCACACGAGTGACAAGATGAGCATATGTATCTTCGACATCTTTGACGAAGATAGGCACGGCACGTTTGTCGCCTGCAATCATCCTAGAGTCGCAATGATGATGAGTCCTGATCAGTGATCACACTGAAGAGGCGACGACGCACTTTTGGAAGAACACCCTCACACCATCACGGCCCAATTTGTCACAATATTGCAGAAGCAAGCTTTGGTGCACGCATTGCTTCGCATATTTCTCACGTCCATCTCCCTCTGCCTGGAAGGCGGCGACAAGGAGAGCGTCAGACGCACCTGGAACAACGACGTCGCGGTTGCTCTGTATGAAGGCAAAGGATTGGGCATAGTCCCAGAGCGGCAGCTGGGAGAAGTGATTGAGGGATGGAGTGAGCTCTGGTAGATCTTGTTGCTCGTCCTCGTTGGAGGCGTCTGCAGCCGAAGGAGGGACTGCGGCAGCATGAGAGGAAGAGGCGACAGGGTTGAGTACTTCGTAAGTTGTGGTTGTGGTTGTAGTCGTCTTGGTTTCTGTAGTCGTGTCCGAGATCGCATTCTTGATCGGAGGCGGGGCAGGTTTAGGAGGGACGTACTGGACAGCATCGTGCAAGGGTCAGTATTGTAGGCAAGCTAAAGAGGGGGCACGAGATTGAGATACCTTGCTTTCCCAACCCTCGTGGATGTCGTCGCTGGTGATGTGCTTCTTCTGCTCCTTGAGTTCTACTTCGAGGTCAGCCTTGAGCTTGCGCGTATGCTCCGCGAGCTGGGCGATGTGGTTCTCCAAGCCATCGAGGAGGGCTTTCTCCTGTTCGTCCTGGGGCAGAGCCTTGAAGCTGTCGTAGATCTGGAGAAGAAGAGAGAGAATCATGTCGTCGTATGTGGGCTGGTTCTTTGCATTGGTGGGTGGTGCTGTTGGGGATGGGTTTGACTGGAGACGATCGACGAGATATTGGAAGAAGGAGAGACCGGTCTGAGACTGTCCAACCTCAGTGTCTTCTGCGAGGTCGCCTGCAGCGCTAGCGGGTGCACCGGCGATGCGCTGTCTGATTTTGACGAGGCGAGGATGGAGGATGTTGTTGCATGCAATCTCGGCGCTGAGTGCCTCGATCTTGTGCTTGCGGACCTCGCGCTTCTCGTGGATGTCGCGCTGTTTCCATCGGATAAGAGAGCGTTTATCGACGTTGGGGTGACCCTCGATGTCAGAGTCGTCTGAGAGCTCGAGTTGGTCCCACTTGGAATAGTTGAGAGGCATCGTGGATGTCCTGGACGAGAGTTGTCGATGTCAGTGGTGGTGACAGACTGACGACGGAAAGTTCTCGAATTCAAGTCAAGGGGTCTGACGCTGATCGCTGATCGCCAGCGCTGCCAACGTCGCCGTTGCCGTCGCCGGGGACGTATAGAGCTCGCTAAACCCGACGGGGGTCCGTGCGAGTGGCTGAACCATTCGGGGGTCGCTCGCATCTTTGCTCTCAACACCCATCACTCAAAAGTGCAATGGACACCGACATCGAGCAACCACAGTCAGTCCCACCTCCCACCACCTCAACTCTGGACATGGCTACCTCCTTGCGTGCCGCTGCTCTCTTGTCCAGAAAGCGCCGGAGGGTTGATCCTGACGCACCCTCGCTACCTCCTCGCCTTGTTCCAGAGCCCACCATGCAACTCGACTATGGTTACGACGATCCAACGGCCACCCAGTCCGACCGCAAGCTGTCCCCGGTCTTACAACCCACAGTCCCAGAGCTGTCAGACCACGCAGAAGACATCGAGGACGGTCAGATTCGTGAAGAGGGCGAAATCAGCGATACCGAAACGTCACCTCCACCACCACGGTCACCCACTCCGCCCCCGAGGTTGAGACACCGGCCATTCGTTTCCCAACTCCAGGAATCTGCACGAGTTGAAAACTCATTACCCCCACGCCCACCATCTCGTATCGAAGCCCCAATAGCTTCCCCGTTGGAACCATCCGATGCTCAGGGATGGCAACCTGCTGGTATTGAACCTTTCGTGCTCGAGACATCTACCTACCGACTTGATGCTGATCATGTCAGACCAGGACTCGCTAGTTCGTCGTCAGTCTCACATCAGTCAGCCTCACTACTGACATCACTTCTAGTGACCCAGGATCAATACAACACTGCAAAAGAACTCGTTCTTGACCTCCTTGGATGGGGGGTTCCTCCCGAATATCTATTGGAGTGCGGCTTGAGCCAGCATGTCATCTTCTACGTTTTTTCGGAACTCAACCTGCGGCTTCCAAGTAATTTGGATACAAGTGGGCTCATTCCGTACCCCACACCTGAGATCCTCGCACTTATACCAGTTTCTCCATCCTTGTCCACGCGCTCGTTGCATTCTTCGTCTTCTACAATGCCTCCTCCGTCTGTCATCCCAGCCCGAGTTTCTCTTGCAGAGCGCGTGAGTATGGAGCGCATCGACACTCGGATGTCCTCACCCGACCCCTTTCCGTACATCAAGGCTGAACCGAGTTCGCCATCATCCGTCGATCTCTCCAATCCTCACTCATTGCTCGTGATAGAGCAGCAACGACGGCAGGAACTACTCGCCCGCAAAGCTGTCATCGCCTCTCGAAAGGTTCGACAAAGCGAGCCCCCAGGTTTTGCCGCTCCAACCAAAGACCAGGACATCGACATGAGTGCAGTCCCTGCTCAATCCGTTGACGATTTTTTAAAGACGATTGAGCCTACTCCGCATTTGGATGCCAGCGATAGTGACAACCACAACCGAGGATCCTCTGTTGGCACAGCCTCCTTTTCGAGTTCGGAGCGCATGGATGTTGATGACCTGGTTCCTGGTCTATTTGGCGCATCTAGAGATACCTCCACTTGCTCTGCAGTACCTTCCTCAAGCACGGCCATTTATACCGAACTTGACTCACCTACGGTATTGCCTACCGGATCACCGGACAACGAAGGCACCACCAGCAGTGGCACGGAACGAGGCTCAGCGACGTCTGTGGACATGGCTGGCTTAGGCTTACTCACGCCGGTCCTTCAAGGCAACCTGAGTTATGCAAGTTTAGACGGCGACAACGGCTATCCACAGCGCCGAGGCATGAAGCGTCCTGTGGCAGCTGACTTTGTAGATTTTGACAGTGGGCCGGGACCCTCGCGTAGTCACGGAGGCTCATCTTCCAATGGTTACTCCAATGGAGCACCGTATCCTAACCCTCTCTCCAAACGCAAAACCGGTAGTTTCGCTGGAATTAGCGGTATGCGCCGTTGCGTCATCGAGTTGAGCGATAGTGAGGACGATGGTGACAATCAAGTGAGGGGGGAGCATGTTGGGAACGGCGACATCCGGGAGTATTCTCCGGCAGCGACTGCAGCATTTACCATGCGTGTTCCGCCACGGCTCACCATGACTCCGACGATGTCTTTGTCCGTCGGGTCTTTGGGCACTACCAATGGCAATACGGGGCAGCCGGTACCCACAGCGCCTGCCACGAATGCGCTTGCAGAAAAGGAGGAAGAGATCAAGAGAATGCGACAGCTGATTGCTCAAAGGGAAGAGTCGAGGCTGAAGAAGCTTGCAGTCGTGAGTCCTTGCAAGTCGTCGTCCAAGAGGTGCTTAGTGTATACTCGTAGATGTCTGGCAAGTCAACATCACTAGTGATACCGGTGCCGGCCCCGGAAGGAACGGCGATAGAAGACACACCGGCCGGTTCACTGAGCCGCAGAAATTCATCGACCGGGGAATTGACCCGGCCCGGACGTGCGGATTCCGCGTTTGCTAGTTTTGTTCATACGTTGACCCTTTTTAGATTCTGGTATGGTCGATGGAGATCCAGATCTTCTCACCTCCGACAACTCCGGGATGGCTGGCACACCTAGCCCCACTGGTAACCGAAATGACTTATCTGCTCAAGAGACATCCACCATCATTGGTTCTCTCTCTCGGTTCTCCGCCAGTCCGACAGCCGGCTGATATACTTCTTTTGCTCTTCCCCACCCCCCCCCCCTGTCCTCGCTCTCTTCTTCTTTTTTAATTCTACCACTATTTTAATTTTTCTTTACACTTTCATCTCTCTCTTGGTTTTATTGTGTCGGCCTCTCACCGCCGGTGGGTATTTGACTGGGGGGTTGCAGGACGCGATCTTTTCGTGCTGGACGGAGACTCTGACGATGATCAAGGTATGTTGGCCGTTCTACTCGTCCTTGTCTTCCTCTTCCCCTTTCCTTGGTGCTCACAGCCTACGATCTTGTTCACTGTGGCTTCCTTAGACTTGATGGTTACTGGAGAGACACAGTTCACACAAGTGGCAAGAATCCGTTCCTTTTTTCATGTCAACTTGCTTCCTCCCTCCTGACTCCGCCCCCTTTTGCTTCCCCCTTTCCTTCCACGCGACATCGTAATGATATACTTAGGTTCTCCCATCGAAAGAGGATATTCATCAAGACTCCTTCGCCGCCGGTGATTCTGGAACGTCATCATCGGCACAGGTGCGTGTTCTAGTCTGGCTTGTTATGGAGGCCATGCGGCCTGATATGTTGATCTGTGCTGATGTAAATTGGTGGTTGCCGTTGGCGATAGGTCCTGCGGCCCCAATTGCCGCAATCACGAAATCCACTTCCTCCGCAACTATTAAGATCTGACTTTCCATTGTACGATTCCCCTCTCTCTCGATATCCGCTCCTTCGACCTCGATTCGGTCCGGACCCAAGCGCTGCGACTACTTGTTTTGTCGACTTGCAGTCTGAGATAACTACTGCATCGCAAGCCAGTGCCCGTAGTACCTCCCCTCCTAGTGTACATTTTCCGTCCCCTATTTCCTGTACTACAGGCGCTGTGTCCTCTCACTCTTCCTCCCCTATCCCTCTCCCAGACCTCAAGCAATTGAAGCAAGCGGTGGTTCACCGTTCACTCGTGCAATTGACTAGGCGCAGTACGGATCTTCGGGTGTGCCCATACGAGGTGCCCGGTGGCGGTGTATGCCGTGACAAGGACTGTGGAGAGCTGCACCTCAGCCGAATAATCAAGGAGCCGAGCGGTGCGTCAATGGAGTTGCTTTATGTGCGAGCTGACCATGGTGTCTTACTGTCCGACCTGTTACTCCGGATTTGCAGATACGGAGGTTGCGGTATACGTCCACGGAATGCTTCCACGACCGTGGAACGGACGGTGCGACGTGCGGGCGATTGAGATTGCGCTCGAGGGCGTTCGACTGCGTGGAGTCGCCACAGACATTGACAGTCGTGTCCGGGAGGCGCTTGGTGGACTTGGTATACCGATGATTTAACCCCACGCTGACATGAATGGTCTCTTGTCTGATCGACACCGGGTACACGCCATTCTTTTTCTTAAAGAAATAAATTTCTCGAGTGTCAAAATAACAGGGAAAAAGGAAAGAGCGCTGAGCGCCACGGGAGTGTACGCTCCCGATGACGGTGGCCCCGCGATGCGATATATGTTGTACTTGGTTTTTTTTTTATATATTTTGTTGAATATGGCAGTGCGCAGGGTGATTGATCCGAAAAAGGGTAATGATGAGATAATCATCCGCGGAAAGGGGAATTGTGAATTCCCAAAAGGAAAGATGTGGGAGTGGCGGCTGCGGAAGCAGATGCCGGGGATTACCGGGAGTGCCTTAAACGGTGGGGATATACTCCGACGGTGCCAAATAAACAAACACATTGGGGTGTCTTTTTTTGATCGTCCAGACTGAGACAACACACGCCCCCCGTTGACACTCCCTCCCTTTTCCACCTCCTTCCAACTTCAGCGATTCCTTTTAAGGACGCCCTCCGCACCCTTGCTGACATCGTCACTTGCCCGCCCATCGTCGTCCACATCCCCAATTAAACGTCCTCCCTCCATACCCATCGCCCTCGTCGCCATCGACGCCATCCTCGCCCATAAACTACATGGCCTATCGCCATCTCCCATCTGCAAACAACAGCTCGCCATCTTATCCGTATTCCAAGACCGCGGCCCATCACGGTCAGCAGCCTTCCCTTTCCGGTCAAAACATCCAGGACGACCCCACCTCATCCTCACCGACGATGCGTAAGCGCCAGCGCACGGGCCTTGATATCTCCACCACCGCTGTAGCCGATCCCCAGCAGCAGCCCCCGCCTCAGGCAGGTCAGCCGCCACACCCACAGCAACCCTCACATCTCCCTCAGCAAGGCGCCGTGCCAGAGGATGGCTTCATCAATGACCAGGATGCCGTCGAGAGCGTTGGCGATGACGACGACGAAGAGGAAAAACCAAAGGACAAGAAGGCAGGAAGGCGCAAGATTAAGATCGAGTTTATTCAGGATAAATCAAGACGTCACATAACATTCTCCAAAAGGAAAGCTGGTATGCGATCACCTTCCCTTGCCTCTCTCGTGTTTTTTCCTGAAAATGCTGCTTCACTTTCGCAGGCATAATGAAAAAGGTATATACGTCCATCGTGCCGTCGCCTATCGCTTATCTAACACACTTCCTCAGGCCTACGAGCTTTCCACCCTCACGGGCACCCAAGTACTGCTCCTCGTCGTCTCAGAAACAGGTCTTGTATACACCTTCACGACCGCCAAGCTACAGCCTCTCGTCACACAACCCGAAGGCAAAAATCTCATCCAAGCTTGTCTCAATTCCACTACCCAGGGAGGTCCTCATGGCGGTGCCTTACCACCTAACGTGCCCGTCGGGGCCCCCATGAACCGCGCCACGCAGTCCATACCCATGCCACCCGGAGGCACCGCCAATCTTCCTGGCGGTCTCTCCATCCCAGGTGGCCCCGTTGGTGGTCCTGGTCCCACCAAAGAGGATGGTGATGAAGAGGGCGACGATGAAGTCACCCATGGTGGCCGCACTGCGTCCGCTGGCGATAAGCGTCGTCGTCGTCCCTCCACTACAACGGCTTCGGCCTCAGGTCGCGGTGGACCCGGTTCCCCTCAAACACCTAACAGCACGATTCCTCCTCCCCTTTCTATTCCTGGCGCTTCTCAACATCAACCCACAACCCAGGCACCGCCACCTCCGCAAATCTCTCTTGGCTCACCGACGAGCCCACAACAACAACACTCACAGGTGCCTTCATCCCCGCAGTATGGCCCATCCCCAACGGGGGGCTACGCGCCTCATGGTCAGCATCATGGACACCATGGCGGGAGTCCTACGGATGCAAGCATGTATGGCGGACATATGATGCCTGCCCCACCCTACTCGTATCCCGGACCCGGTGGACCAGCAGGGCAGGCTGGTCAGCCCCTAGGTGGGCTTGCTGCGGCTGCTGCTCAGCACAATCATTGGGCGCCACCACCACAGGCCGGCCATTATGGAAGGAGATGATGCATGATCATTGACGGCTTTTTTTTGTTCATGAGTTTTTTTACGCCCGCTTGGTCGGCGTTGTTGCGTTGATGCGTTCTTTTTTTGTTCAAATCGGTTCGTAGCCAATCTATGCATTCCTTGTCGTCTGGTCATGCTTCTCTTGCCTTGTCGATCTCTTTATCCTGTTGACTTCCTTTCTTTTCTGGTACTTACATCCACGCTTTGTTTGTGTTGAAAGTGTACACTAATTCATCAATGCCCTGCACGACGACTCTCGCGTTTTTGATTGCTATGTGACCTTGGTTATAGGCTGTTCTGCTAGCCATTAGGTTAGTGATGCCATCTTGAGGCCATTACAATACAACTCGGTATCCTCGAGGACGCGTCGGTGGACTGCAAAATGAACGATCCTCTGTGTTGCGACGTGCGGCATGTGTACACTCCCTCGGCTGAATTCGCGGAGTGGTCAACTGCCTCCATTGCGGCGATCCGGAGTCACTTTGGTATATCTAGTAGGTTGTGTCATTTGAGGATCGGCAATACTCGTACAAGGACGTTTTCAAACGGCTTTTTGCTCACACAGTCGATCTCCATTGGCCCAATACGTCGTCTCAGTTTTCGTTTAGTTTTTTTGCAACCATCGATTCCTCTTGTTGATTCTCAGGGAAGACCTGTTTCTCCCTCAACCTGTGTTGTGCTGGCGGTCTTGGCAAACTGATAGTGCGGCAATAGTGCGACCGCATGCTGTCTCTCGTGCCAGGCTCTGGCAGACATAGGGTGTTCACGGTGATTATCTACCGTTCCTAGCTGTCATCCCGAATGTGCCTCGGTGGCCGTGGGAGGTACCGCCCATCAATCAAGTTCATATGTACTTGACCATACGAACACCGATCATAGCGATCGGTACCGCAAAACTGCAATGTGGTTCAGTACTTGATCATCTGAATCGATAGTCAATTAAGGGTGCTGTCAGTGAATGACATGGATTTCACAGCGCCACCTTCGTGCTTGGTATCAGTGACGAGCTTGTGTGTTTATCTCGGAGCTAGCGCTGCCTCTCCCTGAATGTCGCGATTGCCACGTATGCTCGTGTCCCTAAAAACACGAAGTAAGAATGTCCTCATGGGAATAAGTAGCCATTACCGGTGAATGACGAACGTGTCGTGGAGGAATATCAGATGGTCAGAAAAGGTCACATGAGTTCATGCCGTCACTCATTCTAATCAGCAGTGCTGATAACGATGGCGACAAATGCTGAACCGAACCCGTTGCAAATTAAATGAACACACATGATGTCCTCTCTAGTATAGTTGGAGGACAAGCGATGCCACTTCCATTCCATTTCAAGGTTTGATTGGGTGATGGATGATTCTGGCTGCAGGCGCGAGTGAGACAACACCTCGTGTTTTGCGAACAACAAGATAACCTGATGCGAGACATAAGAACAATGTGACAGACACCGATTGCAAGGTGTTTTGCGTCCCGGTCTGAACGGTTTGATTAAAAACACTCCCGTTTCAAGCTTCCATGTGATGGTACGCAGCGGGTGGCACTCCAAACTGGGCACTGGTCGCGACTGAACGTTTGACGCTCGGTGGCCAATTTTAGGAAGCCCTTGGTGTACCCATTTCAACTCGAGCCACGAGGCATCAACGAAGCATCCTTCCTAGTCGGACTCGGGTCAATGGAGCGGTCGAAGCCGTCCCTGCTTGCGGAGCATGTCTTCATGATTGGGAAGAAGAAAGAAAAAGAGGAATGCCCCATTGGACCTCCTTTTCCACAAATCACGCAGTCTCGGAATGAATCGTCCTCTTCTGTTCCTTGCATGCGCCACGCCGTCAGCGTCCTAGAAGGCCACCATTCCATTTATCCACAAGAGATCCGCGGTCCAGAGAGTTGCATTAGGTAGGAATGGCGAATCCACCGATTTCATGAAACGATGCAATGAATGTTCACAATCAACCACGTGCATAGTTATCGATTCAACACCACGTCCTCTAGTAAAGAGTTGGACTGTGGCAATGGATACCGAGCCAGATATTAGTCAAGGGCAATAGGGAATTGTCGCAAGCAGCTTACTTCTATGACCAAAAAAAGCCCTCCAAACCAAATAGATAGGACGATTTGCACTCAACATCCTTCGACTACATCCCCCCATCAAGGAACGTCTGCATTGCTGAGAGCGGACCAAAGCCAACTGTCTCCTCGACACGTCGCAGTAGTGGAAACAAAACCCGTCTTGCAGGGCTGATCACGGGCGGAATCATGAAGCCACCAGCGAGGCCTCTACTATGCCATGAATCCACTGTAGAATATCAATGAAAGGGAGGCATTTGAACACTCAACGTACGTACCTAGTGGTTGGGCCACCACAAAAATACAGAAATACACCCATAGCCTTCCATATACTCCAACCACCCTTTTCCCCGTGGTTCGTCGCCACAGCTTCTCAAGTAAAATGAATGGTGCTTGTAACACGAAGAACAGCACTACAAGCCAGTTGAACCCCTTCCCAAGCGTATATGCCGCACATTCGTGGAACATTCCCGAAGCAAAGAATGTTCCGAACAACATTCCCATATCACCGGCAACCCATTTACCGGCAAACCCTCCGTAAATAAAGAATGTCTGCCGAAGCACTTGATGCCATCGTTTAGCCCAGAAAATGTGTAGAGAGTCAGACACCCAAGGATTATCCATGAGCGGAGGCCACTTTTCCAGAGCGCTAGAAAATCCTATCAAAGCAAACAAGGTAATGAAACCGTGGACCATTTCAAAACCAGCGATGAGACACGTTCCCGTGGCAAGGTGGATGGCAGTCGAAACTATGCATCGTTGTAGAATGGGTAGGTTGGGTTTGAATATTGTTCCTCCGTGAGGCGAACCGACCTCTGGTACTAATTTGATGAGCGATTCCAAGGTATCGAATGTGAGGAAGTGTTTGACCGTAGATATGGCAGTAACACGCAGGAAGCCAGAGCGCTCGGAGGGCCGTGGGTCTCTTGGAACATGCAAGTCAGCGCCAAACTGCCATCCCAGTCCGCGGATGGTGAGCGCTGCTTCGAATGAGTCATAGAGCCAAGGTGGCAATGACGTGTTTCTTGGTGCTGTATACGGGGAGATCTCTTTGCCATCGACAGATGGCGCATCACCGTTGGGGCTGCCATTAGGGCAACGCGAAACGGGTGGCGATTTAGACAGTACACCTGGCTTCGTTTCACCAGCTTTGAGCATACCATCTCTCCTCCACGCAAAGTCTATAGCTTTGCTACAAATCAACTCGGCGAAGAGTCCTGTGGGAATAAAGGATGTCACGTTACGCGAGGTTGCTGGCACAGTATACCACTGACCAAATCCGCACCTTGTCCCCAATTATAGATATTCAGTTCCGGTTCCAGGTACATGAAACGAAAATAAGTTCCGAGTGTAAGGCAGATCACTAGAGGCAGGAGCAACAGCCGCAGGTAGAAGGTATCAGGACGTCTGGAGAGGTAGGCCATCGAGAAGAAAGGAATTAATGGCAGGAGAAGATGAGGAATGTGGTGGAGATGTATGGGTATACGATGTTCGGGGTAAGGTATTATTGATCGATATGCATCATG
>JBBPRH010000526.1:0-14782 GCA_038092915.1 Boletus pseudopeckii | reverse complement strand
TATCATGAGCGTTGGGTAGGTGTTTCTGTCCACATACCATGGCTAGTGATACTACCAATCATAAAGAATGCTATGCTTTCAGATTGGACTTTTCTTCCCGCTGTTTTACCTGCAATTGGATTCCGTCCGGCACGGAAATTCAGAGACGTTCTCGTTTTACTCTGTATGTGATTTGTTAATGTCACCTTGGTCATTTGGTATCTGACAGACCTCTTACCCGTTCAGCTAGTACTTTTGAACGGGGGAAGCTTGATAGGTCGATTGTCTACCGGATTCATCGCACCCCGCGTTGGCGTGCCCAGGTTCATGATCATATCCACCGCCGTGTGCGGTATTCTCGCTCTCGGCATGATTGGTCTGCGCAGTGCCCCGACGGTCGCGGTACTCGGAACGATTTACGGCTATTTTGCTGGTGTTTGTCAGTCCCCTTTTTTCCCTATTTTGTTGGGTCGGACGGACGGAACTGAATTTCACTTGACAGATATCGCATTGTTGTCACCTCTCATGGCCCTCCTTACCAGTGACCTCTCGGAACTCGGGTTCGTTGGTTCCGCACCTCCGGTCATTTAAGTCCGAATGCTCATACAACTGATGATCCAGTGCTCGCATGGGAATTGGTATAGCGATCGCAGGCATCGGTAGTCTTATTGGTGCGTCCTCGCCCGGAATTACCTCACACGATCAGTTGAGAGCCTGCTCAAAGGTGGGCCCGTCTCGGGTGCACTGCTCACGTCGCAATACAAGTGGTGGAAACCCTCGCTCTTCAGTGGGGTACGATCTCATCGATCCATTCAGCTAGCAACGTACTGACACGATTTGGTAGCTCATTTGCCTCACTGGGTGTTCCTTGTTGATGGTCATGCAACTCGCGCTGACACGTCGTCGGAAACGCTCGGCTGAGAGACAGGAAGCGTGAGGCGAGGTGTAATGCAACCATATGCCGGGGAGGCCAGTTTACTTCTCTTTTGGCCTCGATGGATTCATGCAGACATATGTTCAATTGCACACCGAAAATGACGAAGAAATCAAGATCTCGTAGGGTGTTTGTTATTTTGTTTTTGGAGTTACGATCTTTCCCAGAGACAGTCATGATACACTCTGAATTATTTAGGTCTTGGGCGACCTGCCTCGCTTGTTTATCTGGTCCTATGAGTGGATATGAATGACAATTTAAATTTAAATTGTCTAGGTACCTCAAGAAGGATACTGTAGGTGTCTGTATGGAGGCAACCAGGGGGGGGTGCATTACAGTCTACCCCTGACTCCGAGTTAGCAACTGAACCCCCTGCTATGTGTTATATTGCTAACATTAGCAACCGTGTGGTGGTACTGGTGTTATGCTGCCAGTGATGTAGCAACCGAGAGGCTAGATCAGGGACTCAGACAAGAGAATACTTAGTATGGCAAGGTACTGTAGAATGGAAGCAAAATGAAGACAACTTTTAAAAAACTATGAGACTTGTGAGCTCAACTGATGACAATGACCCCTCCCACTTGTCAAGACATGGGCCCCTCCTCAGAGCTAATTTCATGAATTCAGCACCTACAACTCTTGCTTGAAAACCTCCCCTCTACCCTCCCTCTCAATCCAGATGAGAGCAACTACTATTTTGGTCTCAATTAGGATACAGTTGAAAAGTCTGCCAGACTTATTCACAATTAGTGAAAAAAGGTATTTGTCACTGTGAATAAATATTTCATAGTGAATATTTGTGAAAGATATTAGAAATCCCAGTTGGGCTCTGCAGTGGATGGTTCTGTGGTCTTTTTCAGAACTGCAGAAGGCTTCTGTGAGGTAACAACAGGATCAGCAGTTAGAAAATCATGCAGCATTAGAGTGTCCAATGACACATCTTCATCTTCCAGCAAACCAACATCCACCGGCACCAGCTTATCATCCTAACCAGCAGTGGGCCCAAATGGTGTTGACCACATCATCCTCCATGTCAAGGCTGTCTTCCGTTTTGTTTTCGCTGTCAGTGTCACCTGTAACACAGTCCAATGGTAAATCTTGGTCACTATTGTCTTTTACTGTACTCTGTTTGCCTCCGAGTGACACCACCTGTAGGAGATCCTTGTCCATATCACAGAACTTGACAACAGGGCGATAGGGTTCCTTTTTCTTGGATTGTTGCTAGTATGGAGGTGATGATAGTGTGAGCCAGTAGTGAGGAATGGTGATGTAAACTGACCATTCAAGCTGCCCTATACCACTGGTCAATCTGAATCATGTCAACAAGTGTTTGAGCATTCTGGTTGGCATTAAAGGCTAAAAGGAGTGGATGGCGCGTGACGGCTATCAAGAGATAACTCAGTCGTTGTGCACGGTAAGCAACAGACTAGGATATATTCACCTATCGAGAGATAACTGGGTATAGGTTAGCTTGAGTAGGTAGATGGTATAATATGTAGTATCAACTCACCTCAGTTGTCATGCACAGTAAGCAATGGACTGAGGTGCTGTGGTAACGAGTGGTCTCTCTGATATATGGTACAATAAGGACAAAGGGCACAAAAGGTATTGTGTGCTCAGGCAATGCTGTGACACGATGTGGCACAAGTGTCAGAATGAAAAAGGGGGCGACAAAGAGGAACAATGATGCAATGTTGTGTGATGAATGATGGGATGTCAAAAGATGTCCGAAATAACTGACAATGGTGTTGCAAGCTCGGATCGCAGCTGAATGGTACAAGCTTGCAGCATCAACATGGCACACGATGGAGAGTTCAACCAGGTAAGGGTTGAACTGGTCCATTCATCAGGCATGGAGTTGATGAGAATAGTAAATATCTTTGTTGCAAGAATCTAGAGGGCTGATCAGTATTTGGAGGAATTATGATACTTCAGGTTATAAAATGAGACTTACACTAAGTATTCATGCATGAGGATGAGGCTTTAGTGCTGCCCACCATGCATAAGGGTTGTTATCAGAGATGGAAATGTTAAAGGGCCATTTGTTGAACTAATAAGACTCCAGTTGACGGCGAAACTCCAGTTGACAGCGAAACTTCTCAATGACTGCGGCAGTGCCATTTGCTCACACAATTACCAAGATTTTGTCTTGTGCATCAAGATGATCTTTTGTATAGTCAAGCATGATTTAGAGCTGATTCTTTAGGAATTCTTTGACCCTCTCATATGAATGGGGGTGCAGAATGGTGCGATTGGAACTTGGAACAGACATCAGTGTCTGGTGGCCTGGGTTTGAAGCATTCTGAGGTGGAATTCAGAGAGTGAGTGGTCTGATGTCAGGTTTCATGAGATAATCCAAGAGCGGATAGCCTGCCACACTGCAGATTAGTGTTTGTTGTAACTGATACAATTAAAATATATATGTGGACCCAAGGCAAATCCCACAAAGTAGACCTTATTCATGAAAAACAACTTCCAGCGAGTGTTGTAAATCAATGTGATGTGACATCACTGAAACAGCAGAAGTGTGATACTGTAATATAATCCATTTTCCTTCATTTTACCTCATAGATAATCACAGATAATCACAGTGCAATGAGCCAAATGAATTATATTCCATTATCATGCTTCTGCTGTTTCAGTGATGGATGTATAAGTGATGGAGGCATTCCAGTCTTGTCTTTGCCCCTTGAAAATAGATCTTTGAGTGCAGCACCAATTGCAAGCCAAAAAATAAACACATCTGATACATTGGCATGGGCAGCCTCAAGTGCCCAAAGTGAATAGATAAATGGGGCAACAATGCTAATATACATTGCCATGTCATGCTCCATACTCATTGATTGATGTTGACTAAGAAGCATCTCCTAAATCTTTTTGTTCTGGAGTCCTTCTTCAGCATTGTGTCTACTGGCATATCTAGCGCGCTATTTGTTCTAAACTTTTTTTTCTGACCTTTGTCGCTGTTCTTGCTGTTGCCGTGACTATTGTCCTATACCCTTCCCTCTTCCTCCCCTTTCTCCAACATCATGTCCATTGACATCTCCCTGTTCTTTTACAACCTTTCTTGCTATTTTTTGTATACTGATGTCCTTCACCCACCGGACCCAGATGCATGTGGAGTAGGATAGGAGCGATGGGCAAGAATCTTAGAGTATATTCCTTTTGAACAAGCACACTGTGTACTGACATCCTTCACCAATAGGACCAGGGCATATATGGAGTAGGATAGGAGTGATGGGTGAGAATCTTAGGGTACATTCCTTTCAAACAAGTACACTGCACTGACATCCTTCACCAATGGGACCAGGGTGCGCATGTGGAGTAGGATAGGAGCAATGGGTGAGATCTCAAACTCAACAGTGGCAGCCTGGCGAATAGGGTTGGCAAATCAACTGTGGTGTATGGGCATATTGTGCACTACCCCCCCATTGTCATCATTGCTATTGCCCATACCCTTTCTCTAGCATTGTGTATTTTCTCTCAGTGAAGAAGACTCTGTCATGTTCACCAAATGATCTTGTAAGTATGATTCTACTGTAGCTAATGAGTATGTCATAATTTACATGGATGGAAAATCATCAAAGTTGCGAAACAGCACCTCCCATTCAGAAGATGTCATAGTAGCAAATGCAGCAGCAAAGGTTGTGGAAGAACTAGCAGCAGTTGAAGAACTAGGCATAGGGGTAGTTGAAGGACCAGAAACAGAAGTAGTCAAAGGACCAGGAACAGGAGTAGTTGAAAAACTAGGAACAGGACCTGGGTCTTCTGCAGAGCTATTGTTGTTGTTGTTGTTGTTGTTGTTGTTGTCAGAAGTCACGTCTGCACGACTCTTTCCCTTTTTGGCAGAACCAATATCATCCAATCCTTGCTTTCACTTTTTGCCTTTGTTGGAGCAAGTGCATCACATCCATTTAGTTATCTCACCATTTTTGAGACCTTTGTTACATTGTTTATTGAGTTCTTTGAACTGCGCCTCAGTTACTTTCTTCCAGTACACAGTACCTGATTTCCATTTTTGGAGAAGCATCTTGAGCTTTGGCAGTATACTGTACTTGAGACATTGCTGAGATTGGCAAATGGAACCTCCTTGGGCCACACTTCCACCACAACAAAATACTGCTGTACAATGTTGCAGAAATAATAAGCCCATTGCATCTTTGCATTGGAGTCAAGAGTAATTTCTTCTGCAAGTGCCATGATATGAGTGAGATATAGTAAATGGTAATAAAAACTCATGAAGCTTCTTATTGATAATGTTTCAGATGGCATGGCGAGTTTGGGAGACAAGCTGCAAGTGGTTTGATGCAACACCTGAATAGACAAGTCTCCTTAGCAACAGAATGACAAGTTTGAGTCAGAACAAACCCTTGATTCCTTGGATTGCAAAACCTTCCATTTTACTAACCACATCTTGATTGTCAACCCCCATAATTGTGTCCATGAAGTCTCACATGCTGTTGGTTGCAAAAGTGATGCCATTGAGCGGGACATCAGTGAAATCTCGTGTTGCATATAATATAGTCTCCACTCCAGTCTGGCAGCAGAAACTTTCAAGCTGTGATGACAACCATAAGTATAAGCCCCTCCAAAATGCACGGACTTACTTCATTCTCAACTGTAGTCAAAGTCTTTGTAATGTCATCAATCTTGGACTGTGCACCCCTACAGATATCAACTGACTTCAATTCCCTAAACTATATGAACTCCTGAACAAGACCGGTTTTCTCGTTGTCACTGAGTGTCTTGTATTCATCAGCAAACTTCTGCACAAGTGCTGGGAGTAGGGTTGTGCCATCACTGGAACAACCAGCGGGCACAGCTATATCTACAGGAGGGTACAATCTAATACTATGTCATGAAAAAGGATAAATAAAATATCACTGACCTTGTGCCTGCATGTCATGGCCCTTTTTCCAACAAAATGCATTCCATGCATTGATCTTTGAGCGCCTCATAGACAGAACTCCGTGACCAAGATACAGGTCCCGCTGAACGTGCTGGATACTCTTGTGGTGCATAGAGGCGATCTTCTTCACAGCATCACTTATCTGTTCCAAGGTGTGGTCAAGGTCCTCCTTGAAGTTGTGGGTCCTTCAGTGCCACTCAGCTGTAATCACCATGCAAGCATCCTTGCTGAGGGTGATCTTAGAACATGTGCAAGTGGGGGGTTGAAAACATCTAGTAGCATGTTGCATTTCTGGGAATGACTGTGATGCCGAGTTGCCTATTCAAGTCATCAGTGAATAGAAACTGACCGACCTTTTATATTTTTTCCATGTTCTCAGAATGCTTGAAAATCAGTCGCAGGGAAGACAAGATTATAAATGTAACATTAGGGACAGCGGAGGTCTAGCTATTGAGACTTAATGACATTCCAAACAATCCTGAGGACAAACAACAGCACTAGAATATTGAGGCCCCTCAATATATTGTTGCAATAATTTGTCGGCTTGTGCTATAAATTTGATTAGCACGGCATGCTGACAACTCCACGGATGATCATACTTTGATATTGGGCACCGCAGCCTCAGCAACACCATTCACGTCAGCAAGGAGTGCCTGAGTAAGCACTGCCGCCTTGACAGGATTGAGCTTCCATACAGCCAATGTAAAGGTCTTCTTCCAATGGCTACTTCAAACAGTACTGAGTAATAAGTGCAAACATGAAAGTGTTTCATCACCCAATTTGAGTTTGTCAAGGGTGCTGTCCGATTGGGGTCCAATGCTGATTAATGGGGGAAGAGCCTAGGCTGGTCTGTCAGAATGCGATTGGACGGCAACTCCACAGTTTTTTCCAGTCCAGCTCTATCCAACAGGAACACATCAGTGGCACCACTGCTGACATGGAGTTGAAACTGTGCCACGTAAAGGCCTGCCTGTATCCTTTGAGTTCACTTCCTTGGGCAGGGCTTGCATAAGTGGCATCACTGGCACATCCTTGGTTAACAAACATTGAAAGTGGCTTCCAGCAGTGTCGATGGGAGGGGGAATACACTGAGAGCCTGTAGATACAATTGGGTTGATTTCAACTAACAATAGACTTAGTATTATTCACACACGAATGAAAAAGATCTCATATTTGTGAATCAATGGTTCAACTACTTCCACATGGCAGTGCTCAGTGAAATGGCAGATGTGCGGTACAGCGAACTCTTCATATAATGTTTTTACTATTGCAGCTACATGATCACTGATGCTGCATTGTTCCTCATGAAGTTCGCACAGTATGGTGTAGAGGTCAACTGTGATTTTGTTGGGAGTGAGAGTTGGAAATGCTGGTGTGCCTGGGCATCAAATGAGGATGGAAATCCTGCCATCAAGTTGGTCTTGCATAGTAACCTTCAAGTCCGCCGTTATTAGTACAGAACACAGTAAAATATGGAATACACACAGTGTCGAATGCATCACCCAAAGATGTCCAAATGAGCTGACACACAGTGAGCACCCAGCCATTTTCGGACACAGGAGAATTGAACCTGATGTAAGATGGGTGAAGGCTGCCAGGAGTCTTGGATTTATAATGAGTTGTGTCTACATGGACTTAGTTCTAAAAAGGGCATGAGCAACAGCTTGATGCTCGTTGTTACTGTATCCTTGTATGAGCATTGAGTTGTAGATTGCTGTGAGATTTGCCATCGTGAAAGTGGAATGGGTTGGAACAGTGTCCATATTTTCTGTAGTAGCAGACATTGAACTAGATGAATGGAACTGGAGAAACCTGATGAATCCAAATGAGTAATAGTATGGGACCCTGTGGCTGTATGTGAGCCAGACTTGGCGTCATATGGGTTAATTGATACAGCTTTGAGTTACCTAGTAGTAGTGCCATTCCTCCAAGTCCAAGTCCGCTGAATGTTTCTGGTGAGAGTATGGGGGTCTCGAATGCTGCAACTGCCAGTGACTGATGCTTTTCAGCATGTTGTAGACTTCAGGCCAGCTTACTCATGCTGCACTGCTACGGACGATAGCCTGAGTACGATCACTTGTGGTGATAATCAGCAATCACTTTGCTTTCAATACTTAGTATACCCGTTCATCCGTGATTCATACAACTTGGTGTAGTAGCGAGGCAAAGGACATTTACATTGTTCAATCAAACTACTACAAGATGAATTGTTTATTCACCAAGATCGTTCAAGCAGTCAGCCATAATCTGTACCAAAGCAGCTTCCTCCTCCTGTTTGATACCCTTGGTCAACTCTCCAAAGTCTATACCAATATAGCATATGGAGGAGCCAGTGTTATCAACAGACCTAGTGTCATTACTGCTACTCAATTCCTGGATTTAAAAAGTCGTTTAATATTAGTTTGCATTGACAGCTGTGGCATGTACCTGAGGGTGAGGGTAACAGCACATTGGGATTGTCCATGCTGTGATCATTGGTGGTAGCAATATCATCAGGACACCGCACTCCAATGCCCTTCCTGCCAGAGTATCCAATGGATGCCTCTATTTTATTCAAACAATATTTGTGGACAGTATTGACAGCAGCATGGTGACAGTGTCATTGCTGGAGCTCGAGTTCAAGCTTTGGGTCTACCTGCATGAGATGGTTGATAACCTGCTGAGTGTTCTGTTTTTCGTTATGGATGGCAGTTTGCAAACGGCACAGTTCAACTTCCATGCAGGTTACCTCTTCTTGGGCATGGCAGAGTTTAAAAAACTTCACCATTGCTTCCTAATGGGTTGGTTTTGCCCAGTCATCTTGACGAATATCAGCATGCGAGAGGCGAAGGAGATCAAATTCACCAAGAAAGCTGTAATCAACAATCTGCTTCCAAATTATTGTCAGGCAAGGGGGATTGAGAGCAGCTGCCTGTGCATTGTAGTTGGTAATGGCCTTTCAGACAGCATCAGAGTGGCGCTGAAGTGCCTTGTTGATCTGTTGGCAAAGTTTATATCCTAGCCATAATAGTGAGTACAGATTGTTGAACGACTACAGAATCATACCTGTACCTGACAATGCAAGCTTTGAGAGCTTGAACAGGTGCATAACCACAAGGCGCTCTAACTCATTCAGTGCAGTATGGTACTTCATGACTCTGGCCTCCTCCTTGAACTGGTTGTATTCTTCACCACCACCTTTCCAATGAGCCTCGAGGCCAAGTTGATTCTGTGTGTGAGCATCTAGCGCTTCCGCATGCTGTAACTTCTGATATGAGCTCTCAACTCGCATGTGAGCTTGCTTGACTGCCACATTCAGTGCCACCAGGTCTCTGACAGGAATTTCATTCAGACTCCTCTGTGCAGCCTCCCGAGCAAGGTGCCAATCCTCCCTGAATGTAACAGTGGATTTAGCAGATAAAGTGACAAGATCATTCACTTACTTTTTATCTTCAAGCTCATCAAGCACACAGATGTATCTGATTCGAAGTTGATCCATGGGAGACAGCTGTTTAAGATTGTCAAGGTACTGACACTCCTGTGCATGAAATTGGTGGAAATCATTATCACAAAGATTCAGCTGTGTCTTGATCACCTGAAGCTCAACAGATAGTACCTGGACCAACTCTGTAGCTTCTCAATAGTGATTGTGAGGGTAATTACCTGTGAAATGGTATCAGGCAGAAACACTGAGCACATCAAGACCCTTACTAGGCATAGCATATTTGTCCATATTCTAGAACTTGAAGTGCTCTTCGATTGATTGATGCTGATGAAATTTGGATGTGTGGTGCGTTGTCTGGGCAAGATCATTGGATAACAAGAAAATGTGCTCGCATCCTTCCCCATCAGTCCGTCCAGCTCTTGTAATATATAATGGATGCCAATCAAGTTGGCATCACCAGTATGTGCATGCCTGTGAAATGACCCTACCATCATGTGAAGATTGAGCCTCACAGCCTTTAGTCCCAAGCTGCTGTTCCTCAGGGTGGATGCAAAAGTGCAGCCGATGTCGTACGTGCAACCTCCATTCATGCCATACATGGAAAGAAGTTTGTCAACAATTGCTAATGGATATTTTGCCCTATGAGGCTATGAGTAAAGGATAACAACGACCCAAGTATCATAAATCAGACTGACAGTTCACCACTCTTGATCATATCACAAACGAGAATTACAAACTGATGCCAGCATGTTGCAACAAAGATTCCAGATTCTTTGAAGATGGAAAACATCTTTTTGTGATGCTTGGGACCTGCATTACACCAGCACTCAGCACAGGTCATTTTGGAGGTGTCAGCCTCATCCTCGTCCTTCCAATCATCAAGTTGTTCATAAGGCAAGCCTGGCTGACCATCATCAGCCTGAAAAACATTGCACACAACACAATCCACTTACTTTGGCCCTTACTCCATGCTGGAACTTGTTTACATCACTTTCAGAAATCCAAAAATCGGATTGGGCCACACGAGAGTCTTGGCAAGGGACTCTGCCATAAACTGTAGAATTCCATCACTTCAGGCTGTTGTTTCCATCAATGGAAACAAGCCACTCAAAGTCAAGAGGAGGCTCATCTTGAAGTTTGTAGAAACAGGCAGGGTAGTCATTGTACATTCTCCAATTGGGAATGTGTCGGTTAAGTGCTTTGTTTAGTTGCTGGTCCACACGATCAAGAATGTCAAGATAAACATCATACATGATGACCAACTGAGTGGCCAAATACAGTCAATAGGATACCTTACAGCATTGTATAATTAGTACGACAGTGAAACAACATGCTGTGGATACTTACGCCATGGATATAACATAATGCACATACTTGGGCCTGACTGCTCAGACACAAGCAGGCACAATGTAGCTGGCAAAAGGCAGCAAGCACCCATATCAAAATCGCCACCGTAGGATATACAAGGGAGCAACCAAGAAATCCATGGTGGATGAGTACCTCATTTGGGAAGGTATGATGAGAATGTGGTGTGAGTGAATCACGTCAGTGCACTGAAAGAAGTTAGTCATGCAATAACTAGAGGATATGTACACAACTAACCAAAGATGTCGACAAGCTCAATGTCAGTGAGTACTAGACTCTCCAAAGCTTCTTTGGTTGAAATATCTGGCAAGAATGGCATCCCATCACCTGCATTGTGCAACCAGTAATCCAGATAAGCAGCAACTAAACGATCCATCTGAATATTCCATTGATCTGAGCGGATCTCTACTTGGTCAGTGCGAGTGTGCGTGTCAACATGGTGAAACGACCATTCAATTTCTTTCTCCTTTAATAACGATATTTAACCACTTAGCTAAGATAAATCCTATGTATCATTATCCATTCCCACTTCGACGCTAGATCTCAACTATGACATCATCATGATGTCATACTACGTCATAGGATTCTAGCCTCACTTACATAATCATTCTACAATATTCCCGCATGTTCCATACCGGCCCTAAAACATGGTTCGTGCATACTAACCCATCGTATATAAGTAGCTAGTCTTCATGTAAAATACTCTAAGTTTGGTATTGCCTTTATACACTTCGGTTATCAACTTCGGTTGACCCTTAGCATTGTGGGCTTTGTTCTTTTCAAATACCAAACTTACCCCTTGGTCACTGGGCTCTTCGCCTTCCGACTACCCTTCCTCCCACACCAAAGCCTCGCCGTTGTCCTTAAAGATGTGCTTGTTTCTTTCCTCATCGATCAATTGTTCCCTGTTCACAACAGTCATAGTGACGCAGCTCGCCTTTGGGGTAGAGACCGTCTGTCCGCAGCAAACATAATTCCCGAATACTTGGGTTGTAGCAGTCGGTCTAGCAAGCTACAACGAACAGTAACTTTTGGCATATTGTTTTAATCCTTCTCGCCGCTCTACATCTCCTCTTCGCTATACTTCGCCCCCTATTCCATCTTAGCGGCTTGTCGCTGCGGACACCCCAAACCGGACCTCAGGTCTAGAGGAACCCACTGGTACACGTGACATACCCAAGGAAAATACTTGGCAAATATTTGTCTATACGGTCGTCCGCCGTCATAAATAAGGATAACGTTGCTACTGGGCATAGTGCACTAGCCCCCGTCGTCAGCTGAGTGTCTAGCTGTCCGTACGCTGGTCCTACGCTAGTGGACCCAGGTTCACATGATTACCTGTGATGTCACGTAGACTCGTCAGGGGCATTTATCTTGCCTTTGCCCTATGAGTCACCTTCCTATAGTACAGAAGTTATCCTCCAGTTCCTCCTCATGCCACTCGTCCGTTCTCGTCAAGGGTCCTTTTTCCCCCTTCCTCATACTCCACGTAAATCTGTGCGTGCAGCCGTGCGCCGCTCGGTAGTCATCATACGTTACAGCATCCCTCTTCCACACTCGCTCCCTCCAATCCCTGGAACATCCTTCCTTGGATTCATACCACCACACCGCCTCATCCCCATCCACAACCTGTTGGCCTACATGAGCTCATTCGGCACCTTTTTGCCTGCAACATCTGACCGAATAACATACTCACTCGCGTACTCCACGCCCTCCTTTACCACCTCAACCAACAATACTACCAATGAGTTTCCACTCGACACCCACACCCGGACCCTCTCGGGTCGCCTCATCAGGATTCGCTCAGATGGCCCTCGCAGGCCTCGAAACTGAGTCCGCTGGAGTAATGACAGCTCCGGCAACCCCCGTCCCTCACTCACCAATGTCACCTCGACAACCCTCTGCAGGCAGCATGCCTTTCACCGCCCTCGCCCAGGGCCTTCATCAACAACACCCGGTTCCTCCAATGGACCCTGTTGGAGTGTGGCTCCAGGCCTTCAACGCCTGGCAAAGGATTTACCAGAGCGCGGGAGCTGCTGCTGGAAACCCACCGCCCCCTTCACCGAACCTCAGGCAGGAACTGCCAATACAACAACCATCTCCTCATCGCCCACTGCCAATCCCTCCGTCTTCACCATCAGGAGGAGGATCCCCCACGTCATACCGACCCGCCACTCAAGGAATGCCTGGTCCCTCCCCTTGGATCGGCAAGTCCCTCGCAGCAAAGCCAGACCACTACGATGGGAACAAGGCGAAGTTCATCACCTGGTGGCGAACAATGAAGCTATATCTCATCGGCTTCGAAAATCCCCTCTATGACTGGCAAAAAATCCTCATTATCCTCTCCTACCTCCGCGGCCCAAATGCAGCTGGTTGCTTCGCAGACCTCATGGCGGAACTCAACGCCGTGCACAATATGACATACGCAATGTTCAAAGAAAAGCTGAAGAAAGTGTTCCAGCCCACTAGTCTGGTTCGCGACGCCCAGAAAAAGCTCTTCGAGCTCAAACAAGGAAAAGACACGGTGGAAGACTACTTCATCCGCCTCAACCAACTGGCCGAAGAAGCCAAGTTTGCCGTCGGAGCAAATGGGCGAGTCCTGGTCAGTCAGATCCAACGCGCGGTTCATTCGGACATCGTAGAATATGTCGAAAGAAGCCGTCCGGAGATGATAGATTCAACCAACGTGGTGGAATGGGAAACGGCTCTTGTTCGCGCCGCCGAGGTGTTGAAAGAAATTGCAGAGAGGAAAAGGACAGTGTTTGCAACCGGTCCAACTTACACGCCCCGCTTCGTCCCACATCCTCGACTGGCATACAATGCGCCCACCGGACCCCCACCCGCTGCCGCCGCTCCGGCAGCAAAACCTCACCTGAACACCACGGGAACCTTTGGCGGACAAGGCACTCCAATGGAGCTTGACAAAGCCTGTGCTGCCGGGATATGCAGAAAGTGCAGCAAGCCATGGCCCTGCGCAAATCACCCCCCACGACCTCGCCCTAGACAGGCGAGAAGTATTGCCATAAACGGGCAGGAGATTCACCCTGACATGTTTGCAAACATCCGCACGATGATGACAGATGCGGAAAGAGGACAAAACAATGTAGAATACGCTTCGGATGTAGCAGAAGATTCATCTTTTCTCCTCGTATAGTAGACACCAGTCGATCTGCTGTACCTGTATCTAAGTCATTGCGAACAAATCGTTTTTCGGTTCTAAGCAATGATGAGACTGAATCTAATGAAGCCATCATAAACCTTCCAACCCCTGAAGTGAAAATGACCATCCTACCGCGTCCCCCCACAAAAAAGGTGAAGTTCAACCCGTCTGTAAAGAAAGACGACAGGCCGAATGACCAACACACCATCCCGTGAAAACATCCCTCAAAATCCTGACCAAAGGAAGAGATGTCCTCTCGTTCATGGTTAAACACGCTAGACCCCTGGTCTGTGCATTGGATGAAGGTTCAGGTTGAAAACACTAATGTAGAACGAAGCATCAGACACCTGAAATCCTTCGTCCATGATACCAGAACGATCGAAGTGTCTTGGGACCTGGTCCAGGATCTTCGAACAATGACAGCGGAAGATGCCTACTGGGTATTGCGCAAACTACAGAACACCCCCCGATTCCGCAAAGCATCAACCCGCCTCACAAAGAGAAACTCTCTCGAGGTCCCGGTACAACTCACTCTGGCCAATGGAACGAAGGCAGAAGTGAAAGCCCTCATTGATTCAGGATGTACGGGATCATCCATCCATGAAAACTTTGTGGCTGAAAAGGGGGTACCCACCCATTCCCTTCCTCGTGCACTTACAGTGTACAATGCCGACGCTACTACCAATGCCAGAGGCAAAATTGAAAAATTCGCCATCATTGAGCTCCAAGTGTTACGCAAAGCGTACCAAAGGGGTTCTCGATACTAAACAACGACTCCAGGCGATACTCACGAAGAGACCGACGTCTGAAGTGTTATAGTTCGCAAGAAGACTGAAGACTAATGACTTTATCGACGATGGTAATCGTCGAGCTTAGGACTGAGGTGAGACTTAATATACGCTGAGATTGCGTAGACCAAGAGTGAAGTACATGGGGTAAACTACAGGTATTTATATGTAAGGGAAACGCGCACGGACCAGCGTGTAAAGAACAGAAATGGAAGTGAAAAGA
>JBBPRH010000525.1:0-14859 GCA_038092915.1 Boletus pseudopeckii | reverse complement strand
GACTTTCTGGACCTTCCATGAAGGTCAAAGCGTCTCGCAAATCGGCGGTGCTGGAATTGAGAAAGGGTGACAGATGTACCGTTAGACGACGCGGCCAATCGACGCCATGTAGGTCAAAATGTGGATTTTATCTGGTCGACCGCCAATTTGACAGGGTACGCTTTCGCCAAGCATTTACAACACGCAAGCCAATGTATAAGGGTCGGCCTGGCTTCCGCGCAGACTTGTCCACGAAAACTGGGGCATTTCTTCCCGCGTCAGAGAACGAGTGTATTTCCAGGAACCTCCTCGACGCCAGATCAGCTTGTGGTACGCGTTACTTTCTGCTGTCTTTATCCACCACCCCGGACGACACATGCCTTCCACCAGCTTAAATCACCAGGTCAATGGATTTTTCCATTGCATCGTAGAACGACTCACTCCAGGGAATCCCAGGCGCGATACCTTCACTGAGTTCCGAAGTCCATCAGTAGGGTGCAGAAAATGTAAGAGACACGATAGAAACAAGAGTGGTCGCTGCGCGCGGGCAGGCCAAACTATTCTGAACAGACTATGATCTCCCGGCCGACTGGTCTTTTGACGGTGCTCTACAAGAATAGTGTCAACAAGATGAGTTGCACCATTATCGACAACTAGTTTTCGCCGACATACCTGACTACCATTTCATGTGTGCAAGACATCAACGACGACAGAAATTTTGAAAAGAATGTGCTCTCGCACGTTTCCTGGATGGGCAACCCAAGAACCGATATACAGGTGAACCATACACTGGCAGACACTGGAATGACTGGATGACAACTGACAACCCCAATAGTATTTCGTCTTGCGAGAAACACGTTGAAAAACGCAGAAGTGACCGCGATTCGGGGAATTGGATGGCAGGTGCAGAAAAGGTGGACTGAACGATATCACAGAGGGAGGGAAGAAGAGAGAAAGCAGACAGCGATATCCACAATGAAACGGTCGACTTATAACCTTGTTCTGAGTCTAACCCACGAGCCACGTCACCGCGGACATCCGGGGTGAAGTTGGGCCTTCCACCCCTCACGGCCTTCGACAATGAAAATACCTTCCGCTAGTAGTCTAGCTGTGTAAGAGGTTTTCCACTGATGGACGACAATTGCCCGTACATTGACACAGCACAGTGGAAGGATGATAGACATGACATAGCGCTGTACTGTACAAAGTTATCTTTAAAAGTTCGAGGCGGTTCGTTCACAATCACGTGCCAATGCGTGTTTATATGACTGTCAACCTTTGTTCTTGAATGAGTCCGAGTTCACTGTGCCCGAGGCGTCTGAATCCGACTGCACTGCCTGTAACTGCCTCAAGCCTGAGTTTTGAACCAAGTTCTCATGCAGTAGGAGGTATCTTTTGCTTATCATCTCGACACTTGCTGTAGCTGGCAAATACAGCCTCACGGCTAATGTGATGGCAGTGCGAGCAAGCGCTCGCCTGCCTCATGTTCTCTATTCATATAATCGTCCACAATTCCCTGGGTGATCACTAGATATCCTCGCACTCCAATCGAGGTATGTGTTGTTGCTCTGACTCGCTTGCCTGTCAGTGTTAACTCTTTTCTGGCCGACAGATTAGCATTCGATCGACAGCGAAGTGACAGATTAGGACTCCTTAACCGTGTCTCCAAAAGTATGTAACACGCCATTGTGGTCATCAGCATCCCGTCCTAACACTTCACACAGCAGCATGCGTCTTCTCAATTCCAGGTCGAAACAACTAGAGCTACTACACCGCAGTCCTGGTCCCTATGCGATCGTATCCCATCGATGGGGTGATCACTCGGAAGAAGTTCTCTTCTCCGACATCGGTGACCAAGCGCGCGCTCAGAGCAAGGGCAGGGGCTACCAAAAGATCTTGGGTTCCTGCGAAAAGGCGATACAAGACGGGCTCAACTACGTTTGGTTGGATACCTGTTGCATCGATAAAGACAATAGCACGGAACTCAGCGAGGCGATCAACGCGATGTACAAGTGGTATGAGAAGTCGGAAGTCTGCTATGCCTACCTGCATGATGTCAGCGACCCCTCCGAGTTTACCAAGAGCGATTGGTTCTCGCGTGGTTGGACACTACAAGAGCTGATTGCACCAAAAGTCCTCAAGTTCTTTACGAACAACTGGACTTTGATTGGCACTCGGGAGGGGTTGATAGACAACATCGCAGAGCACACGGGGATCAGCCGCGAAATTCTTCGGTTTGGTAAAATCCCCCCAGAGGTACCCATATCCCAAAGAATGTTCTGGGCAGCCAAGAGAGAAACGACATTGGTTGAAGATAAGGCGTACTCGCTCTTGGGTATACTTGGCGTCCACATGGTTCCCATCTATGGGATAGACGATGTCGCATTTGAAGAACTGCAACACAAGATCATCGTAAAATACCCCGACCAAACCCTCTTCGCTTGGTACTATACACCACCTCAGCCTGAAGACGCCGAAATGGCGGACGCAAATCCACCTCCTGATGCACCTCCTGATTCGGTTCCTGATCCAGCTCCGGAGTCGGTTGATGGCGATGCCAATACCATTGTATACAGCCCCACGGGACTTCTCGCATCCTCTCCATCCCAATTCCCGGTATCTTATGATATCGATGAAGACGACTTCCGCACGAATTACTTGGACCGCATCGCATTCAGAGATCACATGTTTCAACCATACTTCAACATCAGTAACAACTTGGTCAACATCTCCCTCCCTATCAAACATGTGACGGGAAAGATCTGGAAGGCAATCCTGCGTTGCAGTTTCGAACCTCCCGGTGACGAGCCCCAGTGTCCTCTCGTTATCTACCTTGAAGAAATTCAACCATTGAAATTCGTCCGGGTGCACCTTGCGCGCAACGAGGAGGAGGAGGGAGACAACCAGACGGATGACGTGAACGGTATCCCAGGGAGCTTGGAGCGGTTGAGTGACGTAGAATCGAAGCTGGAGGGGTATATCTTACGGACCATCCACGTGATCGGCCGACATTTAGAAGGCCCTTCTGATGATAGACCGAGACCACCGCCCGGTGATCCGGATTCTCTCCCCGAACTTAGCGAAGCAGAACGTATCGCCCAGCTACCCCGACACCCGCCTGGTGTAAAGACCACCAACATCATCGTCTGCGGGGAGCCAGGTGTCGCCGCAGGCAGGGTGGTCAACCTCATTGTTGGCAAACCCGTCATAAAGCCACTCACAGACTATGACCGTGAAGCCATGGCGGCCACGGTCATCGATTTCACTCTCCAATCCAAGAACATCCGTATATTCTATACCATTGGTCCCAGAGACCCTTTTCTCGATCTCGACATCTACCATACCGCGATCCGGAACATGTACCAACTCGTTCAACTTGCCGAGGATGCCGGAGGAATCCACCTCGTATTGCTGTGCATAGTTGGGAGCAGGATCACAGGGGCTGTGGAGAGCAACTATCGCCTATTCAGCGACTACATTTGTCGTAAGGAGGTACCCATGATGCTCGTCGTCACCGGGCTCGGGAAGACAAGGCGGATGAACGATTGGTGGGACAAGCACAAGACCGACCGAGAGATTCAAGCTATGAACATCGACAAGTACGCATGCATTACGGTATTACAAGGCGAAGACGAAGAGCACGAGCAAAAGTACAAGTATTCCGCGCAGACTGTCAAGGAACTCCTCGTGGAGTTTTTGGAACGCATCGAGACGCCACTCAAGGGGTATTGTCCCGATGACGTGAATCAATGGTTCGTATCCATGGGGAAACGGGCGATGAATTTCCTCCTGCCTGGTCAGAAGAGGTCTCTCAAGCAGGAGGCTCTTATGAAAGTTCTGCAGGAAGGGCACAATTTGAGTGAGGTGCAGGCGAGTGATCTTGCGGGACAGTTCTTTGATGAACACCCCATGGAATTATGACACTAGATGTATCCAAGTTTTATACCTGTGGCTAGTCGAGTATGAGAGGTGCCCGAACCCATGTTTGACTTGCAAAGAGAGAGGAATTCGGCACTTTTGACAACACCAGGGACCGATATCATAATCATGACACGAGCTCGAGACAAGCGACAGGACGGGGGCCGCCAAAATAAGTCTAGTCGTATAGACGATTCGGAGTGACGAACGCACACAGGGCGTGTAGTAGGGAAGAGCACAAGTAAGCAAACAACAAAAATCACAATAGCAGAGAATAATCATAGCACGTTCTCGAACCCCCCCGCCTCGCGGTTTCAACCCAGCTGCGCAAAACTTCCATCGCTCACCGGTCCCGCCTCCCCTTCTATCGGCGTCCCCGAAGGCACTTCGCTCACTGGCGTACCCTGACTGGTCGTACCAAGATTGGCGTTCTTGCCCAGCTCGGCTCTGACCCCGTCCAACATCCGTTTGAGGTTCACCCGCTCGTTGACAAGCGCCATGCGTGTGCTCTCCAAACCTTTTCGTTCTTCCTCGAGGAGCTCTTCTAGTTCCTCGAACGCGGTCATCTTGAGTTCGAGTTTGGTCAACGTCAGCTTGATCAACGACGCGAGCGTGCTTCGAATCGTCGCGTCCTCCGCATCCGCGAGCGCCGATGCAGCACGCGCCGACGATTTGAGAGCGAGCCCGGCAGCACGCGCCACGTGGGAATGAGGGATTTTCGGTGCAGGTTTGGTAGACTCCTCAGGCTGGTCGACGACCATGTCGTTTCCCTGCGGGCCCGGCGTACCGGTCTTGATCAACGGTTCACCATTTGGTGACGCCGACGGTACCTCTGGAACGTCTTGTTGCATCGCATTTTCCCCCTCGACTTTCTCGCCGTCTGCACCCTCCTTGATGGTCCGCTGCTTTTCGTTTTCGTTTTCTTTCGGCGCACCGCCCTCGACGAGCACGTGCATCGCCGTCTTGGCTGCTTCTGCGGCAACAGCGGGGTTTACCACCCCGGCGAGGAACGCCACTACGCTCATCACAGGATTATCCGCCTGCTCGAACGGGATCCTCCCGTATCTGAGCGGCCCTTGGTCCCCTTCCGCTGCAATGTACGGGTCTTCGATCGGTAACGAGAGGAATTTGCGTATACATTGTTGTGCCGTGCGCGTCCCGACGTGATCCTCGATCGCGGTCCAGTCATCGTCATACATCTCGATGCCTTCCAGAAGCAACAACACCTCCTGGTCCGTCCATTCGTCATCCGCACCATGGCCAACGCCAGGCGGTGCAGCGGTCAACTTCACAAAGTCGCCGCTGAACATAGTCGAGGGGAACCGCCCATCGAGATAACATGGAGCGCAGAGCTCAAAGTCTTTGACTTTCAGACTGTGATACCGTGATGCGGTACAGTCGGTCCCGCAGGTATCGCATTGGTACGACATGTTTCCTTTAGCATTCGAGGAGATGCCGTTTGCGAGCGTTTTGGCTTCAGCGGGTTTTAGTTCTCGGGAGGCTTTAGAGGTAGTTTGGTAGATGGAATTGCGGAGTTCGAGGGAAGCGGAAGTTGCTGTAGAACTGAGGATAGCGGATGTAGCGCCGAGTGTTGCGGACGCCATCTGATTTTTCGACATACCATTGGCAGCGGGGTGGGTGCTAGAAGGTCGTGTTCCGGGATGGAGAGACTGAAGACCGCGAGGCGTGTCGAGGATAACGCGGAAATGTCCTGTGAATGGAGGGACGAGTGCCGCTGGTCTTTGTTCTGGGTCGATCTTACAAAGCCAGTCGGTTGGCACATATGAGGAGACATCGTGACCGCAAAAAAACGTACCTGATAGTTGATGAGTCCCCACTGCTCGAGGAAGGCGTGGACGCGCATGATGGCACAGACATCGCCAGCTAAGTTTCGTCTGCACGCCGTCACCGTCAAGTACTCTGTCGGCCGAAGACGATACGTGTTAATCATAAAGTCGCGGTACTCTTTATAAATCGAAGGCGTCTTCGACCGATTCCTCGAATTGAAAAACTCTGGGAGCGCACGACGCTCCACAGGATGGATGGTCGACATGTCGAACCAGGCCGAGTAAGAAGGGATGATGACGTCGTGCGTCTGCGCTGCGAGGTATTTTCGGGCTTGTTCCTCGAGTTTCAACCGCGTCAATTCGAGTTGGGCGGGGTCTTCGTCCTCGCCTTCGTCCCCCGACTCGACGTCTTCATCAACGACCTCGCCCATCGACACGTCGCCAGCATCCTCTTCCGCCTCGCCTTCTTTCAGCACCCGCACCTCTCTCGTGGCACCCTCTCCACTCGTCCCTCCTTCACCACCATCTGGGTCGTTCGGTATGTTGCCAATCTCGCCACCTTGGATGGGGTCCAGTTCTGAGCGCTTTCCGGGTGCATTTTCGGGGTCGACGGGAGAAGCACCTTGTGATTGTTGGCCTAATGGAACTGTAAGTTTTATACGTTTCGTTTCAGAGGAAGAGGAAGGCGATCCAGCACGTTTTGGCGAGTCCATGTTACGAAGCCAATCACCTTGAAATGGCTACACTCACTTCTATACATGCGAAAACCGCGCCGCGCTGCAGTTGACGGCCACACCAAACATATCCAAATATGGGGGGTCGAGAGGGGTTACGAAGTTATGTAATCATTTAGAGCTTTCATGTTGGCACATATAGTAATTCAACCATTCACTAGCACCATTCGGCGTCTGACAACTGGCGAGGAAAAATAACATGCAATAAATATCATGTCGATTGAGGTTGGTGTCCTTCACTCCCCCTCAACCTCGGTCATCTCATCGGACTCGATCAACACCGGATCAGACTCGTCACGATACACCTAACAAGCGAATCAGAAGATCCTAAATGAATCAACAATGTTGAATACCTTGTAAGTGACACCGTCCCGCGCGGTCCATTGCTGACCACCCTACGGCCGGGGTATACACGCCACTTAGACTTGTGTCGGGAAGCATAGCTGACCGGCCCAATGCCTCGCGACTCCGGGCTTCTTTCGCTCCGACGAACACCACTCTACAAGGAACCATCTTCAAATTGAGCGGCGAGGACTTTCGTAGGTTCTGCACCCTTGATTGGTGACTTGAGACCTGAGCCAATGGTGATATGAAATGCGAAAATCTCTTTCTCGAGTACAAGAGCACTGTCGACGCCACAGAAACTGGTGCGTGGGGCAACCGAATAGTATGGTATTGGTGGCGTCTGAATCATTGGTGCATCCTGGGTAGCGCATTCTCTGACATTCTGTTCGGTGCTTGCATGGTTCCAAACTTCGACCATCCAATCCTCCTGATAAGAATGCACCGCAGCAAACATTCGAGGAACAGCGTCCCACTTGTTCGCAAGAGTGGTCATGCGCTCAACATCCAATCCCAACAACATGCTGGTCGTCTCGTCAGATTCTCACTGCAGTGCAAAGCATATCACTCACGCGAGGTTGACAACCTCCTTTTCCGACCAAATATCCATGATGTAGCACGAAGTACCCATTTGCTTGCTCCATTCGTTGGGCGGGGTCATCTGGATGTTTCGGATATAAGGTGGATGTCACTTCAAGGCACCAGGAGGACGTTCGATATCTGCATTGGAGCCATACTCGTACAGCGGGATCACATTCACCAAGATGCAGGGTGACAACATCTTTGAAGAGCAAGTAAAATGGGTCACCCGCCAGAGGCTGCAATGCAACCGGCTGTTTCTGGCCGAGAAAATGGACGAGCGCATAAACGAGGAAATACGCCTGGGTTGAAACAAGTATCTCAAACTCAAGTTACGCCCGACCTTATCCAAGACTTACCGATACCAGGGTGCCCTGTAATATAAGCTCCTCTTTGATATCTGCCTGTCTGTGATGCGTGCAATGCAGCACGATACTCCTCTCTCACGAGAATCTTGTCATGTTGCAGAATCCCTGCAAACGGTGCCCAATGGGACGGAAATATTCACTGAGGTCGATGAACTCGACACCGGACGGAAGCTGTCTCAGGAGGCTGGGGATTACCCCAAACACTGCGGACAAATCGATTCAGATCATCTAGTAGGTAACGAGAGTTCGGAGTACGCTGTGGTGTGTGTGGAATGGATGTGTGAAATTGAAACTTGAAGAAGGGAGGAGAAACCGAGAGATTCGTCGTGCTCAGGGTGTCCTGTGACACGGCAGATTCATCATAAGAAGGGTTAGGATCCACCTAATGGCCGACCGCCATAAGGAGAGTACCGCATTGTTACATTTTTCTACTTACCACGATGCAGGTTGATCAAAGCAGTGTAACAAACTCATCCAGGGACAAGGTCAGTGACAACAGATTCAGGCACCAGCCTCAGAAAGTTTGAATTAATTGCCTAGAATATGGAAGACCTAACGTCTACAACATACGTCGACAAAGGGACAACGAGCACAGAGAGACAGAATTCGGCCCGTAACGACGTTTCGTATCCCCCTTGTACGGTACACGTACATACACACACTTGCGTTACATGGGTAGCACGGCCTCGCGCACCACTTGTTTGCTATCTCTGCTTCAAAACGATCGTCTTAGGATGCCAGGTACGGCGAAACGTACAAGGACGCCTGTCGGACCCCAGGGCTGATCAAGGCAACGGCTCTTGACTGGTCGAGAGTTTGTTCAAATGAATATACACGTCTGTGCCAAAGCCATCCATGGAAATGAGGCGCAAGTCGCCACCAAAATACCTCGCATACTATCCAACAAAATGACCAGATCCAGAGTGAGATGATAGCACGTAAAAATGCCTCGTGGACGACGCACCAGACGAGACAGCGGTAGGCCATATCCGAAGCCTGCCATCGGCGCTTGGAAGTCGCCTGCCTGTTACAATGAGATCAGCCCATGACCCTTGTGAAACGAAGCCAGAATATTGATATTCTTACCTGGAAGTTCTGATCGATACTTTGACCCGCCATGGTCGTATACATATATGTCCAAATGAGTGGAATAGCACTCCTCGGGATACCACCCCCCTCGTCCGAGATCTTGATTGTGATGTCTTCGCTCCCCTCAACCACGATGACTTTGATCGGGGGGTATCCACCACTACTCCCGTCGGAGGAAGAGTCTTCGACAATCCGGTCTTCGTACTCTGCCCCGAACCTTTCTACGACAGCTCTAAGCGAATTCTTGAGCAGTTCGAAGACGATGTGAGATAGATGTCCCGGTACGTATGCGAACGTCAAATCGGGAGGGCAAATGAGTTGCACGGGTGGTCCTCGGAACATTGCATAATGTTCTTCACAGACGAACCGGGCATTCTCGATGGCTTCCTGCAGGATGTCGTGCACATTCTGTCAATGAAAAGTATGCACATGAGGAAGCTATCGTGAGACAAGAAACCGACAGGTCGACGAGAACTCAGAACTCACGGCTTGGGTACAGATAATACCCACATAATCCTTGTGCGGTTCTTGGGTATTCAATGCGACATCTTAGCGCAAGTCAACAAGGCGAACGAAACCCATGAAATAGAGTACTCACGTTGTCCAATTAGGAACCGTATCCCGATGCGCGACATATAAAACCTATCCAACCACGCCTGCACTTCGCCTCCGCTTTGCCCATACGCGGGCAGTCCCACTCCCTTACCTGATTTAATTCCCTTTGCCCTTTGCCATTCTAACACACCCTGAGCGACAGTAGCTACCGTGGGATCATGTCTGCGTTTGATAGCATCCAGTGTCTTGGTGAATCGGGCGTTGTAGTCGTGGACTTCTGGTGGGTAAACATGGGAAGGGGTTTGGGCGTAATATCTGTGTGAGACCGCGGGAATCAGAAACGAAGATTGTACAGGGAAGACACCAACCTTCGTTCGACCGGAACACGCAGCTTGATGTTCCCACTTCGAAGGCCACACACCCCATTACCATTCCCACCTCCATTTCCGTTCCCCTTGTAGATTCCATTTCCAACCTTGCTCCCGTACATGGGGCCCTGCTTCTCACCATACGCTAAGCCACTGGCAGCGCCGTCTCCGTCGAGATAGGAAGTGATGAGGGATGGATTAGGAACGTTCTCCGGAAGATATATATTCATGTCTTCCTTGTCCGAACGGGCAAATAATGACTGCCGGGCAGCGGGGGATAAGGAAAGGGGCGGAAAATTAATTAATTCCTGTTGATGAAATGTAACGTTAGTTCGAGGAAATTCACAAGGGTGCAGGGTCTGATAACCCACCTCGAAACTCTGCGCATACCAGTTCTTAACTTTACGTATGGAGGACATTTCGCTTAAGTTATATGGAAGTTCGTCCAGCTCTTTGACACGGTGGGCAAGGCGGACAGGAAGCTCCTCTGCACATCGAGATCGCGTGACATACGCAGAACAGCAGAAAGTGAAGGAATATGATCAGTTAAAACAACTCAGCGAGTGCATCGAGTTCAAGATGGGCGGCTCACCTACTAAAAATTGACTGGCTTTCAGAAGGGTACCTTGACTGGGATGCTGCCCAAAAAGAACCATTTGTCGAAGGGACACTAAAGCATGAAGTAACGATCAGTATCACATGAAACACGAGACCGATCGAATAGAGCATGAAGTAGATAGAGATCAACACGATGCAAAACAAATGATACCAGTTCTCCGTGTCGCTACCTTTGGATTCGCGAGAATATGTACGACCTCGGTTTACCCCGTCCACCGGTCCGATGTCCCCGGATTCAGAATTGGGGCTGAGGTCCCACCACGGAGAGGAGGAAACACAAAACACAAAATGGAGAACAACGGAGAAATCAGAACGAATCACTGACCTCCAGTCTGGGGAAAGGACGCGAAATGGTGGATCTTTTCCCACAGCGCAGATGAGATGCGGAATGCAGCACTCATGATGGCAGCGAGATGCGTAGGATAAGTGTACAAGGATGATTCGAGATTGAGAAAGATTTGTGGTTCAGAGCTAGCTATCGAAAAGAGGCTTGTGGAGTGGGTGACATGCGTCTGCGATGGCGTAGGAGTGCCAGGGTTGCAGAGTTCAGCGAAAAGAATAGATGAATGGTCGCAGGAATATGCGCGGATAAATGAGAGATCAGCCCATGCAAAGAAGAGCTGCTTGGGGGGGGTCGTTGAAGGAAGGGATGGATCACCGTTTTAAATCAGGGTGGAGTTGTCGGCTCTTAGCCCGCTTCCACTGATACAGTGCCAATCACGTGCGTCGCCTCCCCTAAGCCCTTTCTGACACCGTTTTGATTGCCGCCACATCACGCTGTGAGTCGGCAGGCGACCAGGCAGTGACACTACAACGATCAGCAGCGCTCAGCGTGCTTAACGGGTAGCAGTGCTTTCATTGACCTCGACGAGTACTAATACTTTGTCTTGTGAAGGAGCGGACATAGAGCGTCCATAGGGCTTGGGTTCATCCAGAGTCTTCCACGGCTCAAGCGCTCACGCCTGGCACACGACCAATCGAAAGCACCTCATTCCCAGGCTCGCTCGCAAGTATTTAATATTTAATCACAATCCGGTGGGTGCCAAGTCATTAGCGGGAGCGGCGTCCGCTTCTGATACTCTACCCCGTAACACCTGATACTTATGATCACTCCAACACGTCATCTTTGCCAACTCTAGATGAGTAGATCCGGTCACGTTGCTCCACCTTGTATTGACTTGGATTTGGGTATCTCTGGTAACCGGCGTGTATAATCCACTGCCACGAAGTAAACCGAGGCTCCGGCCCAGGCGTTAGTCTTAACCATATCTGTACCACCGCTAACTTCGGGGCGCATTGAACAGTGACTCGGAGGCGTCAAGATCCGGAGAGCAACCTTAGTCATTATAGTCATCCAAGTACGATCACAGACGGCAGTAAACATGGACCGTGCCACCTGAAACACTAACTTTCACCGGCACTCTTGAACACGGGTCAGGCCGGGGTCAATGACCAGGTTGGTCTCCAGCTGTCAAGAACGTCCAGACCTAAGCACCCGTGTGTGTCCGACATTGTGGACTTGGAGCCTTCCCTCAATTCGCGCCTTTTATCTGATCTCGGCTGATCATCTGAACCACAATGGACTCAATGATAGCTTCCTCAGCAGTACAAGCGAGTTTCGCTATTCGACACGGTCCGATGAACAGAAGCTAGCTACTGTCTAATATCATTATTCACCGGCATGTCTGGTGATCTCTAGATGTCCGAACTCCTCGGACCTTACAATTTGATGTGTTTTCATCTCGTCGATCTCGCGAGGATAATCTATATCACCATGCCAAGGTCAGTGCTTAAGCGATCACTGTCAAGAGTCTTATGATGAGTATTATCCACAAGTTACCAGTGATCATTCGAGCGTTATTGTAACGCATTCCAAGCGTAGACGAAGGGACAGCACTGGCTGGGCAGTTTTCGACAGCCTGCACGTAAGGCTGGATAAATGGGAAGGGCTGATGATCAAGCGCTCAGTGCTCTCCCTTGTCGCCCTATGGAGCGTTTTCGCAAGGTGTTTGATACCCACGCGTGCACTGGCATGCCGACCGTGAGAAGTTGTACAGCCAACGCTCGAAGCAAAAGACGTGACGAATTTCGGTGGTTGCCTGCGAGTGTAGCCTTGACAAATGATCTTTTCAGGATCGCCCTACATTCGACGCTAGACCACAAGATTGGCACGGCACAAATGAGCTACAAATGCGCCAAGACGCGTTGGACCGAATGGAGAGGTTTCCCAAAGACGTGGACTAAAAATCGTTGGTGCGAATGTTGCAGTCAGGTTGTGTCATGAAGCTTCAAAGCTTCATGTCTTCTGCAGACCGACTTATTATGGGTCATGTAGCGTCGGGGATGACTTGCAGATAGGTATATTGTGTGTGGAAATTTATGGAATCCGAGCGATAGTTTGAGAGGTTGCGGCGGCGAAGCAAATCATAGTCGCATCTGCTTAACACACTGGGTTAGTACTCTGAGTCCATGCTGAATGCGTTGACAATCATGCTGAGTCATTTGTCTATCTTAGCACACTCGTTGACTATCGGAGTGGCTACGGTGAGCTTCGAAAGTCATATCTCTGGGTACCAAGTGCACCAGCACCAAATCGAAAGCACGAGACACACCTGAATGCAGGCGTAGGGCTAGGAACCTAGAATCTGCGTCGACGTCCCCACATCGCAGCCACGTTCACCTCATTGACCAACTCGCCCGTGTCCACGGAAAGCGTCCGGATCGTGTGTTCAGAATAGTGTGGAACTATGCTAGTAGGCCGGATTTTTCAAGCCATCAGCAAACTGGGGTCAAGCTTCAAGCGTGGACTTGGCGGAAACGAGCTGGCCGTACCCCACCATCCGTTCCCACGCCTCGTTTCTGCGGTCCAAGCATACGACGCTGCACTCGGGGTGTAGATGCCCTTTCAAGGCAGAGCGCGTGAGGAAGAGGACACCGGCGCTTCATTCGTCTCATCGGTGGCCCATTTTCATATCCTCCGCCAATCTGTAACATAACGGAGACCTGTCGTCCTCCACGGATTGACGTCTCTGGACCGGGTAACAAGCCCAAAGCGCATTTGACTATCGAGGCACGTTCCCGTGTGAATGAGTCCTCTGGAGTGAACGAACGCCGACCTTTGCTGATGAAGGTGAACTCGCACTCTGTTGCCGATGCAATGATGGAATATGTACCGCAATCCAAGTGACCACCTAAGTTTCGGGGGACATGGCCTCTGCACCGACAGTTCAAGCCAGAATTTCAACTTGAACTGACCGAGCAAGTGCTAGCACGTGATTGCAGACGGAACTCAAGTTGAAGCTTTGAAGCTTGAACTACGTACTCAACTACTTAGACGGTCATGGTTGTGGCAGTGCGCGGGCAATTGTCGTCCGACAGTGGAAGCCAAACATCGTAGCCAGACTTCTAACGGAGGCACAGTATTGTCGTTGTTATTGTCGAAGGCGGGCCGAATTGGAAGGCCCCACCACACCTGATCTCCGCGTATGTATTTGTCTTGTGGGTCAGACACCAGGACAAGGTTATAAGTGGTCCGCTCTGGCGTGGGTGTCACTGCCTTTTTCTCTCTCTTCCTCTTCCCTCCGCCATACCGTTCAGTGCATTTCTTCCGCACCTGGCCGCTTCCCCGACTTATGGTCATGTTCACGCTTATCAACGCATTTCCAAGACGAAATATTATTTAGGTCAGTTGTCATTCAGTCGTTCCAGTGTCTGCCATTGTAAGGCTCACCGGTATATCGCCTTTTGGGTTGCCCATTCAGATAACGTGCAAGACAGCATATTTTTTAAATTTCCCGTTGTCGGTATTTCCTGCACATATCACAAACTTGTCAGGTATGTCGCCAGGTATAGGTTACCACTGAGATCAGGGTATGATGACTAAAATCAGGCGTCGATTTGTCTTGTTGACGCTCTACGTCGGGAGCACCGCCAAAAGACCACCGGCTAGGAGGTAGTCGTCTGTTCAAGGTGGTTGGGCCTACTTCCGACGCATGTATCGGTGAAGCCGTCTGCGATTCTGTCGCAAGTGTCTCGGGTGGCCACGCTCGTCGCTATTTCGTGGCAATCACTCTTGTTTCTACTGAATCTACACCTTCCTGATGGGCTTTGGGAGCCGTGAGGTACTATATATGTGATACCGCAGTGTGAGTTGTTTTACGATGCAATGCAATACACTGACCTGGCGATCGAAGCTGGTGGCTGAAGGCATGTGTCGTCCGGGGTGGTGGATAAAGACAGCAGAAAGTAACGCGTACCACAAGCTGATCTGGCGTCGAGGAGATTCCTGGAAATACATTTGTTCTCTGGCGCGGGAAGAAAACGTCCCAGTTTTCGTGGGGGGTCTGCGTGGAAACCAGGCCGACCCATACACACCGGCTTGCATCCCAATTTTGACCTACGTGTTTGTCCGAGCTATGGCGTCGCTGGATGTGTCGTCCAACGGAACATCTAACACCCTCTGTCAATTCCGGCTCCGCCGATTTGCGAGACGCTTTGACCTTCACGGAAGGTCCAGAAAGTT
>JBBPRH010000524.1:0-14860 GCA_038092915.1 Boletus pseudopeckii | reverse complement strand
ACAATGATATCGTCAAGATATATGTCCATTCAGCAACCAATGAAGTTGCTAAACAAGTGATTCATCAGCATCTGATAAGTGGCAGGTGCATTGCAATCGCTGATTTGGATAACTGTGCTAAGCATGTTGCCATCAGGCATGGTAACGGCACTGCAGTCAACATGCTTGGGTATGATGTGGATTTGTTCGTAAGTGTCCTGACCAAGGTCAACGACGATGCGAAACTTATCAGTTCTCAGTTTCTTGATCAACAGCATTGAAACGGTATTGCCAACACTGGTTACTTTCCATCTCCCTGTTTGGAGGTAAGCTCATTACTTGTCAACCCACTGTGGGCAGAGTGCCTCCAGACAATGAGACGGTCGCCAAGGGTAGATCTTTCCTAGATCAATCAAAGGTATCTGATGCATCAGCAGTATGTCGCCTGCACTGCGCCATCTGCACGAACTGTTGACTAACTGGGCAACTATCAGCCCTTTCCAACAGTGTACACAGTCCTTGCAGAACACAACAGTCAGAAACAGTTGAGCAAATTAATATTTGTGACAGAAATCAACAAAGAGTATATGTATGATGATCTACAGTATATATCTATTGATATAGTAAGCATTAAAAGTAGTGAGGGAATCAGAAAAATGGGATGTAACAGCTAAGTGCACTGTGCCATATACTCCAATCAGATGAGCACATCGTAAGATTGTCTTCACCAAAATGACCACTTGGACCTGCTGTCCCATAGCAGTCACCTCCGGTATCACCATCCATATTCCAGTCAAGGAGTCAGACTCTTTGTTCAGTGACAGGAACCACTCAATGAGAGCACATGGATGTGTTTTGCCCTGAAATCTGAAGAAGAAAAAAAGTAAGATATGTGCTACCAACAAACCATTGAGTGGATCATCATTTGATCCACCACCATCAATGAAAACACAATCATAGCATGCTGATCCACCCTGCCACTGTGGCATACAACGTATGATGTTGCAGTGGAATCCGCCATGTCCCAATTGATCACTCAGTGCATAGTAAGTAGCTGATGCTGAGTTGAACACCCACAAATTGCCCTCAAATTGTGGATATCCACATAAATTGATCCAGTCGCCAGTCAACTCTGCATCAGTGTTGAGTTGATCATATAGGTAGAGCCGGACACATTCAATGAGCTCTGGATATCCATAGTGTGCAGCCACCAGCTCGCCTATATGAGGAATATTTCATACTAGATAAAATTTTAGTTGTATTCGAAACCACCACATGAATGTCACAAGTACTACTCACCTGGCTTTCTTGCTAGCTGAATGTTGTAGGTGGACTTGTCCCCCTCAATAGCACCAGTTTCATTGTCATCAGCATTGGTAACATCAACTGTAGCTGTGCCTGGGCCATTCACTTCAAGGTGTGTAGTAACGAGGACATGTCTAACATCCCTTGTTGTGTGAATACTGAGTGTGCCACAGCCAGTTTGTCCAAGTGCTGGTTGGAGAGCAACATTTGCCTGAGTGCCTCATATCAATTTGAACGACGCCAAGGTTCCTTCACGGCCTTGATGTGCTGAGATACAGTGATTGAGGAACAAATGCCATTCAATACTCCAAACATTTCAATGAGCATCCGATAATGGACCATGGAGTGCTGGCGAGGTGGTGAAAAATGGTCACGAACAGAGACCTCCTTGAGAATTTCCTGTTTGAGATGAAAGTGGTGTACAGCGTCATCAATGGCCTCAAGGTCTGCTTCATTGATGACCGACTTTCACACGAGGTAACAGAACTTGAGTAAAGCTGTGATGGCATGAACCATCGCACCTGGGACCAAGCCTATAATGGCAGGCAAATAAACCTAATACAATTGCTGTGACTAGAGATAGCAAGATTGAATTTCAGATACTCACTTTCATCAACGCCTTGGAATCGTCTCCAGTCGACTGGTTAAAATCTCGCCCTTCAGGAAATTGGCACAATCCAGGGAATAAAGGTACAGCAGCAAGTCTGTCTTGCTCTGTTAGTAAATCATGTTCCATGCCAGTGTCCAATGCCAAAGACAAACCTGCAGTCAATCTCAGCTATGATCTCTGAGGCTTGTTGCCTGGGATAGGTTTGTTTGAGATATTCATTGACCCAGGTAACAAGGTGGTCCTTGAACATCCCTTTGATTAACTGATGGAGGAGATCCAGTGCGATCAGCTCATGGATATCGGCACGAGGGAAATGAACCATAAATGGCTAATAAAAACCAGTCAGTTAATATGTAATGCATTATGAATGTGACTGAAGCACACCTTGACATCGCTCACTATACCATATTTATTCCAGAGAGTCCACTAGAGATCTGCATGGGTTAATCTGCAGGTCTCACAAAGCTAACCCATACTCTATCTATATCCTACTCATACCCATCAACCCATGGGTCTTAATGTTCACAGGTACTGTTCATGGGTACAGGGGTCTGTACCTGTGAGGGGTATACCCAAGGGTATCTAGTATCTACTCATCATACACAATATCAATTGCATCCCATCCAGCTGGTAGTTCCACCTCTTCTTTACCCTCAACATCATCCATGACAACAATCTTCTTTATGTCAACATCCTTCACAAGACCCAGTTGACTTCATGAGCCCAGACAGAGCAAAGCATGGATTGTTTGAGCAAATAGCCGGTTATGAACCTGTGAGAGAAGGACACACCCATGGCTAAAGAGACATTTGACATCGACTGAAGTAGCTACAATGAATGTCAATGATTTTGTGTACATATACTAGTAGTAACGACTTACCAGGGATTGCCAGGTAATCAATGGCCATACACGACAGGAGTGGATATGTTTCACACTATTCAATCCACCAAATGAGCACATCAGTGACGTTCATAATGTTAGCTGCAAGGTATGCGTCCAATTTGTTGTGGGACCACTTCAGTTTTGGCTTAGTAAGTGACAGGAGGCTGTCAAACATGTTTTCTGATGTTTTCTGCTGTCTAGACTGTTTAGCATACATGTTATAATCAATTCATTTAATATACCTTGTACTCTGTGTTACCCTTGACCACATCAATGTCTCCATTCTTCAACAGTGCGGCATATCTGACGATCAAGAGAAGAACTGGGAGTCAGCCATGGCACTGACTACAGCAGTAATCATAGTGACTAATGTCGATATATACGCTAATGAGTTTCATAGCACGGCAATACTATTACCAAGATCATTGCAAATGCACCTCAAAAGCACCTACAGCACAGCATGCCTATCATAATCGCATTGACCACCAAGAACTGACTGAGCCATCAAAACCTCCCAAAGGGCTCTTCTGCCCAGTTCACCAGACTCCTCATGCCGCTGCTTCGGCTTTATTGTGGCACGCTCAAGGACCATTGGACTGTATCTAACCATTTTGTAGACAAGTTGCAGGAACTTTGGGACTCGGTGATGGCCAACTGGCCTCACTGGTTCGATGAAGATAATGATGTATATCATTTGGCAAGCAACTCAACACGACAGTGACCACTAGTCCATTGCTAATAGCTACAAAGGATGAACTGTGGTTCTTTATACAGTGCATGCAGAAGACATACTGTATGAGTGGTGCGCGCACATCGGCAAGACCGGCATTGAAGCTGTCGAGGCACTATGGGCATCAGATCCAAAATATGAAAACCCTAAGGAACGAAAGGCCTACATTGAGTTCACACTGGGTCCAAGCTTGCCTTTCATGTATGGCAGCATTGAAGATCTAGGAGGAAACAAATACAATGTACATCTCACTCAAGTACTTACATACTATGACACAATAACGATAAAAATTATCCTCTAGGTCTCAAAATTATTTTTATCACCACTTATGTTGCAAACCCTCGCGTCTCACCTTCGGGACATCACTGCAGTCAACAATGGCCAGTATCTCCATTTAATAAGACAATGCACTGCTGATCGGCACATTGGTCTTGGCTGTAGTATCAGTAAGTAGTGTTCAGACGTAGTATCTGAACTGAATTGCAATGATTGTAGGTCGAGCAGGCATTGACACTCTACTTAACTGGGATCAAAGACATGCCCACCAAGCGATCAGAGGCAAGTTTCTCTGACATCGGGTGGGACTCAAAGATGTCCTTATACACTTGATTGATCCTGAATATTGGAGATCAAAAGTTCAGCAGAATAATTAGTGGAGCACAAGGGTATCATGGGTCCGTCCTCTGTGCTCAGCAAGTCTGAGAGTCTTCAGGAGGATGTGCGATCAACCTGGATGATGACCGCACATTGATTGCAGTGTCATCTGATGTGGAAGAGGAGTGTGACAAAGGTATGCTAATGATCCCACTCACTTGCAGATGTACTGATTTATATTCACTGGACAGTGTGAGGGAACAGAATGGTGATCTAGATAAGGGTGGGATTGTATTCCATAGAATACCCTATTTCTACTGTTCAGTCTGAATTGATTGGTTTTGGTGTTTACTGTACACAACTGTGAGTGGACTGTTTGGACTGTGGACAGACTGTGGACAGATAATTGAGTCTGTACATATAAATGACATGTCTGTCTGCAGTCGCTCTACTGCGAGGACTAACTGACTGCCAAGTCTGTGGAAAGTCTGTGCAGACGTCACAGTAGAAGTGACATATTGCTGATGTGGTTGATTGCTTAAAGAGGAGATAAGCTGGTATCACTAGCTTTTGTACAGAGTGGTTTTGCTAACTCATAGAGGTGCTTTCAAGCCTGTTCAATTCATTCCTCAAGAACATTAGCCACCCTGGACTCAAAGATCTGGATCTGTGTTCCTTTAATCAGCAATGGTTCACTGCTACCTACAATAACATGGGATTCATTAAAGCTGATCAAGACCTTATGCTGGAACAGAAATGGAGTCCCAAGTATAAGGTTGTAATTTTGTCTATTAGCAATATTGAAGTAATGCTATGACCGAATATTTTGGTATTGCAGGCAAACCTTCGTACCAAAATTTACCTTGGATCTGGATCCTTGGACAGCCAACTGAACAGTCAAGAGCTTCACTAAGGCTATTTTAGGTATGTGCAACTGTTCGGCCAGGTTAGCACATCAGAAAACTGCAAAAAGTCTGAATTGACTGGACTGGACTGGATTGACTGGAGCCAGTAAAATCAGTAATCCAGAAGGCCAGAATCCCAGCAGATTAGTAGACCAGTTATTTCAGCAATGCAGACATTCAGTTAAATAGTCAGTCACAGACTGTCAGTACTATTCAGTAGCTCAGTATTCCAGTTAATTAGTTGTTTCAGAAGTACAGTAGCTCAGTCAACCAGTCAACCAGTAGTTCCAGTAGTTTCAGAGATCCAATGGCTTGGTATGCCAGTTAATCATAAGTGCCAGAAGTCCAATAGTCCAGAAGCCCAGTTAACCAGTAACTCACAACTGGCATAACTGCACATGTTTTGACAATACATGAATGAACGTCTAAGTACCTATGTTTACAAAAATGCGCAGATGCACCAATGGTGCATTTGTGCATTTGTGCCAGTTGTGAGTTTGCATGTTTCATGTAGGTAGGAGGTTTCATGCTGTGTTTTTCATTTCTGCACTTGCACCACCGGCACATCTGCACATTTGTGTCTGTTTGTTCATACTCTACATTCAGGTCTCTGTTTGCATTTCTGTTTTTCATTTCAGCTGGCTGTGTGGCTTCATCATGGGTTTCCGCACTTGCGCTTGTGGCGCATGTGTGCATTTGCATCTGTTTGTCCTATCTGTACTCTATAGTAGCCCTATCCAATTAGATTAGATCCCTATAATAGATTTGTTTGTCTTTGTTTGGTTGCTTTGCAAATCAGGAAGGTATTGGTTCAAAACCAAGATGCAAACTGTCATAGCCACAGCATTTCTATTACCTATATACAACTGTTTATGTAATACTTTCCCATTGTCATGTGTTATTGTAGCACAATCCAGCAATAGATTGTGCTCTCTTACATGTTTAGTCTACTTTGCCACATCTATGGTCTTCCTCTGACATAGAAAGCTTTCAATAAATATAGCAGGCAAATACCATGTCACACCCTTTCAATCACCGCTTTCTTATATGATATTATAACAAGTTCTAGATCGCAGTGGTAGGGTGTCACTGTTACAAATTCATATTTTAACATATTCTTTTTGACATCACGTGATCCTGTGAAATGTCACATGACTGATCATGTGACTATCTATTCCTTCTCATCACATGACATGGCCTAGACCATAATGTCATATGTAACACAACTATTTAATTACCACTTACTTTTCTCACTTATTTAATTACTGTCTAGTCTAGACAATGGTCTAGAACTATGAGGTCATCACTATGTCATATCCTATACCCAACACACAGACCATATCATAATATGTACAAACAGTAGTCAGTAGTATATATACCTGAATGTCAACACCCCAAAAACTCCAGTCAAGTTCTTGTTGGGTTTCCCTATCATCTCTCTTGTCTCTATTAAGCAAGTCTAGTGATTGTGTGACCGCGTCCTTTGTTAGGATTTGGGTCAGCAACAGTCACCTTCCATTTGTCATATTGCAATGCAAATTCAACCATCAACAATATGTCCAAATTCATCACATTTTGCTATTCTTAGGGTTACTTGACATCAACATCGTCCCTGTCCTTGCAGTCATAGTTATTATCATTGCATTTCATTATCATTCTTATCCTTGTTCATCTCCTTGTCACATCACTGAAACGATCACTTGCTTCACTGCTCGTATTATACCCTTTGTATCTACTCCTTTCACTACCATTCATACAACCTCAGACGATACTCCAACGTCTACATTCCACACAACCTCCATCCTCGCCTTTACCTTATGAATACCCCAACTAGTTACTATACGATACCGCATCCATATCATACACCATCCTTACACTTGTATCCTCTAGTCTACAACTATACACATCGTATCCGAAACTATACGATATCAAGTAGCCTAACGGCTAAAACCCTGACTTAGCTATCCCTTAGCTAACGTCCCTCGGTCTCACGACCACAAGACCAGTCGTCACGCGACTCTAAACATGTGCAGGCCCGCAAGCCTCTAAACTACGCCACACCCCGTGATGCAATAGCGTGCTGCTTTGCGCCGCTTAGTCACAGATCCTAAGCATGATCATAAACTGCATTCCCCTTGTAGTCACATGCGTGCTGCATTGCGCCGCTCTGCTACATTCCCCCGATATCACGACAAGCTTACAATCATGACCACTTCAAATGATCACAGCTTGTGTCATTTACCCGACGCATAGCCTCTCGAATCCTATCCAGCTTTCGTCACAAGCTTACTAATCAGGACTCTCGTCCAGATCTACTTGATCTCCGATTCACATTGGACATCGCCGGCAGATACAAGATCGCCCTTTCACAAGGTCCCATATCTCAAGATCTCGCCACCAAAGTATTTATAGTTTGATTCATATGCCGCACGCTCTCGCACATTTCTTCATTTCATTCTGTTCTCCATTCTGTTTAATATATCATGACCCCTAGCTGCACCTTATGCGCTCCGGACTAGTCTCTCATCCATGCGGCTGCCTTGCACATCACGCACCGCATCTTGTTCCACTTGTACATATTATTCCATTGGACACTTACTTTCTTTGTTCCTGTGATGTCATACCCCGTACCCTACGACGTCATAGCATAGCACGGTACGTGCACCACAACCGGTAGTATATAAGTAGCCGGTAGCATAACATGTAGTCCCTAGTTTGATTATTACTCTTCACTCTCTCGGATATTGGCTGTGAAGTCAACCCTTGAGATATTGAAGTAGTAGTCTTTGCTTGGTTTCGTCTCTGTCTCTAGCCGAGACTCTTTCAATCACTTCCCATCCTCTCACTCCTCATTCTTGTACTTCCACTTTCCATCCTTGCTATTGTCTTATTTCCTCTTCCTTATCCTCTCTAACCTTTTCTTTCTTCATATTCTCATTCTTTCCCTAATCTATAGTCCTCTATGCTATTTTTCTTAGGTTCTCCTATCCTTTTTCTTACACCCCTGTCGTCCATCTTATTATCTGTCTTGCATTTCTTTGTTTATTCAATTCTTGTCCAACTCTTTGATATGAATGTATTTCAACTCTGATCAATTGCTACTTCACTGGATCTTCATTTGAACCTAACTTTTCAGTTCAGAAACACCTGCTGTAGGTATTGTTGTACTTATCACACATGCTGTCTGAACCAAATGTGAATGTGAAAACCTTTGACTCAATTAGCCATATGGACAGTGTAAGACATTGCTAACACCCTCTTTAGACCCTGACATTGTTGATTGAGATCCAGAACCCCTGGCTGGGTTGACAGATTGGACTTGATCTGGCAGACAAACTAATTGTATATGGGAACATGTCTGTGACTGGGATTTCCATAGTACATATTTTGTTGCCAGATTGCACCATGTCTTACACCTCCAGTGTCAGTCTCATATGTTGGTACATCCAAGATATTATACTGTATATTCCAAGTGTGATGGAACTCCTCATCTTCAATGAAATCCCATACTTCTCTAACCACTCCTCATATTCCAATAACATGCACATGTGTCCTCACCATCTCCGGTTCCAACACACACTTTTTTCATGCATCAATGTAGGGTTCAGTGTACACATCATGGTTCACTGTAATGTCCACTTGTGTAGGTTCCATCATCATAGCTTTCCCATATCTACCTCATGTTCCACCCACTTCTTGCTATCAGAGTGTGCTCTGCTTGCCTCTTACATTTTGTCACATAGCAAATTGTCATGGCATATTCTGTTAACAATTTATGCCACCCCTCACCTGCTTTTTGTTTTGTATTCAAATTGGGAAGGTGGTTGCTCTAATATGGAAACTAAGCTTATGTAACCACATATTCTGTCGATGATTTGTGCCTTCAACATTCCTCTGCTTCTTTTTGTCCCAATTCAATTGTATATCTCACCTGTCACATTTTGCAAGCAGCTACCATCCTCCAATCTTTCTATTCCCTTCTCCCAACCCTTGATTCAAGATCTGGATATCGATTCTCTTCAGTTTTGATAGTGCTCCTTTGTATACATAGTTGTGTAGTTAGTCACGGATTCTTGCCTTGTGCTCCTCCAATTCTACAAACCAACTGAAATCATACAATTTGTGGCCCTCATTCCTTTTGAGCCATCTACTGGTCTGTCAGACTTCCACAAGCTTCATCGCTGCATCAAGTCTGGGTTGTTGCGACTTCAAACCCATGTACAACAAGACCACATCCACGATCTGTTCTTTTGCCAGTGGCTGCATGTTTTGATCAAAGAGTTGCCATGTTGCTGCTGTGGCTCGAATGGCAGTTGGAGAGTTGTTCATGTCCATGCAAGACCAGTACATGTCCCACAATAGCCTCATCAATGCTGGCATGTGGGTGAAGTCATTTCGTATCAGATTGGGATTTATGATTTGGAATCTGCAACTGTCATATGAGTAGAGGACCGTTTGGGCTATAATCTTGTTTTTATTTTCTGGTTGACACAATCCAAGTGCTATTGCTCACCTCCAAGCTTTCTCTGGTATGTATGGTTAGAGGTTTCATCCTCTTCTTGAAAAGACTCAACTGTTTGACAAAGACTGTTAGAACAGCACTTAGATCTTAAATTCATGTATGCACCATCCTCTGTTGGAGTCACGCTCCAGTTTGAAATCATGTCTGTGTCTTGGGTGTCGACCTGTATCTCTACTGCTATTTGGCCAAATGTGAATAATGCATTAAGCAGTGAAATCAAGCAAGACCCTACCATTCTTTGACTTGGTTGGCAACATCTGTTGCCATTCTTGTTCAGACATTTTGGCAATAGCACTCTTCCACTCTGGATCTGCATACTGGTCACTGCCTTGGTCCTTGTTTATGTCTTGCAGAATAACTGTGTCAAACACGTCCAGGTCTGTGTCTATTTTAGGATGAGCTTACATTTACATGATATTGTTGCACTTACCTTGATACCATTGAGGATGTGGTCGTGTCTTTCCACAACATGCTTGGCTCAAATTCTAAAACTGGGTTTTGGATCAGGGCACAATATGTCGATGGTTTGTGCCTCACATACCATGGCTTGTTGTCAAACCAATACTGAGCTTGTTGAGGCTGCTTCTCAACACCGCCGTGCCCTGATCTTCCAGTACAAACTCGTTCCAGTAATCATGACATTCTGTTTTGGTTGCTGTGTCATAATCTTCAGAGTTGGGATATTGACCCAATCCAACCACCATCCAATTGGATATTTTCTTAATGTCCAACACTCACATGACCTGTCTTGTGGATTGTTGACGCAAGGCCTGCGAAAGAAAAGCTAAGCAAAGATATGTGACATGGTCTATGATGTGTGACTTGCTGGCAAGAAAAAGTCCAGCACTTCTTTGAATGTTGGAGTTATCTTTCCATTGCATACTAGACCCAGATCCTTGGTCATAAGTTCATCAAACAGGGTGTTGATGGTGGTCAGATGGTTGGAAAACATGGCTATAGCAATCTGGTATGTGATGGGGGAGTCAATAACCTAAACTTGGGGGGCAGGTAGGAAATATTAAGTGCTGACCTTCAATCACTCTGCACTTGAGGTCAGGGTCTGTTTAAGAAATACTCTATAGTTAGGTTTGTTTTGGCCTTGGAATTAGACAGACCTGGATGGATGGTGTGGAGATCTGGACTGAAGATGAAATGGTGCAATCTGTTGATGGTTTGTGCAATGAGAATCATGTTTGTGCTTATTTGTTCCTGGTCTCAAAATAGCAGGTGATGGTTCAAAGTCGAGATGTGATTCTTGATAACCTCCCACGCTCAAGCATTTAAATAGGTGATTTGGTGCTTATATAAGCAAATTCCCACTCTTGAGTAGCAGATCCTGTGACTCCCGAATGAGTTTGGAAATCAAGAATGTGAAAAATGGCTTTTTGAAAGGAGATAAATCCAAGTTGGCCATAGTCTTGGAATATGTGAGCTTGACATAAGTGGCCAATGGCACTAACTCTGTGCATTAATGGATAAAGAGATTGTTGTAGAACTGAGTGGATGAGTGAGTCAAGGCGCAATCTGTCGACAGTTTGTGCCACTCACCTCATTGATGTCTATGGCCTTGAATTTTGCCATGAAAAAGAATTCAACCCCTCAAAGGTGGTCCTGCCACATGGAAGGCTTCTGGTCTGCACCCATGACAGTTAGAGGCTCAATCCACAATGCAACCTAAAAGAAAAATGTTAGTCAGATGTTGAATAGATGAAAAGTGAAAACATACTTCAGTAATTGCCTCGGACCACCATTTCAGCTGATGTACATTGTGCCAACTCCTCCTGGGCCTTCTTTCATTTAAGATAAGCATCCCTGACCTTGGAATACTCTTGCATGTACATGAATCGGTCTACTTCAGTTTTATACAATGGTAATCACCGGTTCATGTACATGCAAGAGTATTCCAAGGTCAGGGATGCTTATCTTAAATGAAAGAAGGCCCAGGAGGAGTTGGCACAATGTACATCAGCTGGATTATCCAGCAGATATGGAGATGTGATATTTCTCCTTGTTCTGGTCATTCTCATCTTGGTCCTCTTCATCGGCATCATCAATCCTATCCTCATCTTCATCATTCATCTTGACATCAGCCTGAACATGTGTAGCCTGACTCTTGACATAAGAAATACATATATACAATGAGCAGTGGCACAATCTGTCAACAGATTGCGCCGCTAGCCAAGCAAGCCTAGTGACTAACCTGTACAGTGCTGCTACTGACAGCAGCAGCAGCAGTATTGATGACCATGGCCAAGGCAGTCTGTGGATTATGTCATGAATGAGAGCACAATCTGACACCAGAATGTGCTCTGCTCAAATATATTTACAGAGAAGTTGGGTGTGGTCTAGAGTTTTTAACTTAGTTGGTGTAGAAAGTGGCAAAAATGAAATACTTGCAGCCATTTGGTTTGTTTGGTAATTTCACTTAAAGAGGAAGGTGGTGGTTGTGGTTCAAGGAGTGAAGAGGCACAGCCACTCATGTTTCACCTGGCTAAATAGAACCGATTACATAAGCTTTTCCTGGTTGGATTAGAATGCATGTAGTGTTGGTTAGTATATAGACCAAAGTTGTAGCCATGCTTTCTATGAGCCATGATTGCCTGCCAAGCATGGCCAAATAGCCTCATTTGGATGTGTGAGAAATGCAACAAAAGAAATCCTGGCTGGCTTGGAGTGTGGCCTGCTAACCCATGAGCATGACATTCCACATTGATGCTTTGTTTGGACTGGCTATGGGTGAAATACGCTCAATATAGGGCTGTTCATTGATGAATGATATGGGGTGAGTATTATATATGTGGAGCACAATCTGGCGACAGAAAGCACCATGGTCTACTTCCTCTCTGTATACCATACAAACAGATCTATCAGGTTGCTATGTTTGTCCTTTTTTGAAACATCCATCAACCAGTCTGTGAAAGTGGTCAGGTTGTATCATCTAGTCCCAAAGTGAGCCTCAGCAGGTGACCTCAATGGAATATGGTGGTAGATTGTAAATGCAAGGGGTGCGATAATGTCTGCATACTCGTATCCCACCTTGGCTGTACCTTTCTTGGCTTTGGTGAATGTGGGATGCAAGCTATCGTTGATTTGAGGTATATGACAGATGAAACAGATCTTGTTGTGATGTCTGTGATATTGAAGTTTCTGTCTCCATTCTTTGTATATATCCCAAGTGGTGTGAAGATGCATTTCCAAGAAAGGACATTGATTCAGGTCGTGTCTTTGGCTGATGGATTGATCTTGATCTCTGGATGGATGAATGAGACAGATGCAGCAGAGTTGGGTCAGTGACTGTAGTTTGTTTTGCAAATGCTCTGCCATGCTGAGCATTGCAAGCTCTCATTCCGACCTGAGCTGTCTGACCTAATGTGAGGCTTCAGCAAATGAGCTTGAGGTGGTGGCGATGTGGATGCTGCTATTGCTCTTGTGTCTAGGAATGTTTGCCATGTGTATCTCTTGTGGACAATGAACACTGTCCTGCCTACACACAGAGCATGGCTGATTCTGCTTGCCTTGATGACAGCCCTCACCCTTGCCATTCATGTACAGCGTGACTCCATAGCGAAGGCAACATTTTGTGCCATAGAGATAAAGGTGATCCAAAATGGCCTGCTCATTCTTTTCTCCACTTCATCCTCCTTGGTGCTCTCCTTCCATGACTTTGTAGGAACCAGTGTGTGGCAGATGGTGGGCATGCCATCATGTCCTGCTCTGCCCTGTCCTTGGATATATTCAAGCATTTCATATGGCTTGTCTGTGTATAACATGAGACGGACATGTGCATAGTCATTTCCAGTGCTGAAGGTGGATGTGGCCACCATGACTTTGCTATTGCCACCATTCACCCATGCCGTGTACTCTGCCTGGCGATCCGCTGGAGTCATGGCCTTCTTGTCTCTGACATACCAATGCCACTGGTTGGCTTCTGCAAGCTCCATGCACATGGTTACTGAGGGCACAAAAACAAGCGCCCAATCCTGAGACTGCCAGGACTGCTTGTGTTGTTGATCAATCTCACATGTGCATGCTGCCAGCTCTGACTCGTTGCAAGTCTTTTCTAATGTGTACTCCAGCTCTGGTCTGTTAGTGCCCTGCCTGCAGACAATGGTGTCTTTCAGCAAGCGATACATATTGAATACTTGAGGTATGAAAGTGGAAGAAAGGGTTGCACTAAGCAACACCAGCTGAATTGGCTCAGAACACACACCATGGAAGTGTTCCAAAGTCTTGCGATAACCTTTTGTGATCAGAGGTATGTGGGCCTTGTTCACCACGATGCGTGTGATGGGCTTGCAACGAGCCAGATCTGCAAGTGTGGCATGCCAGTGGGTGGTCTGCAATTTGTCTGTAGAAACTATAATGAGGTTTTGTCTTGAGCTGAGCTCCTGGTTGCCCTGATATGTCTGATATGGTATATCCATGGCTGTGAGGTGTCATTCATAGTCCATGATAAGGGAGTTGAGGGGAAGAACCAAAACAGTGACTGTGTTCACCTCAAGCAAGCTTGGCACGATTGCCAACATGGACTTGCCTCCACCTGTTGGAAGCACAATGACCACATCCTGTTGATGCTTTAGGATAGCGGTCATTGCTGTGTTTTGCTCTGGGGATTGCCATATGATGTTCTCATCTTTCAATAGTATTGTCATCTTGTTCAGAGCTAGCTGTGTCAGAACTTGTCTTTTAGGCAGAGGGCATTGTGGGTCAATGACACCAAAGCCTGGAGCTACATGGACATGACAATGGATTGGTTGAGCTTGATGGATTTGCTCACCTGTCATTGAAGCAGGCAGCATATTCTGGCACAAGATTGTGCTGCCACTGACCACCTGTGGAGCTGATGGGCAAAGGAGGTTAGTTTGAACGAGTCGTGATGTTTAATGTGATAAGGCTTGCCTTGTATTGTGGACATCAATGTGGAAGCTAGTGGTGTTCTTGCTGGATGTGGATCCATGGACATAAATAATAGGATGGCTGTCTGTGTTTGCTCTTCTAAATCCTCTGAGTCCATGTTTGTATCATTGTCCTCCTCCCTTTGTTTTCCCTTTTGACGTGCTGTTATAAAGTTGTCAGATGTAGAAGTGTCCTTTGTTTTCATCAGATCACACAAGTGATCTGCCAGCATTGGGGTGAGATGTTTGACCACACGACTTGCAATTTTTTCCACCATGGTCTCTTGGTCGACGGCACAATGTCGCCAGATTGTGCACTGCAGCAGTGTTAATGGTGGGTGGAGGTTTGGGTTTTTTGAATGTGTGGGCATGTGCTTCTCCATATGGCAGTCCTGAACCTCCTGGCACAACATGACAAAACTCTTTCAGGATGTCCT
>JBBPRH010000523.1:0-14881 GCA_038092915.1 Boletus pseudopeckii | reverse complement strand
GCAGGCTCGAGCTCAACGTACCATAGATATCCCGACAGTCCCCACTATTCGGTGATATCGAAATGCTCTACCCGATATTCGAGGTGGACTTGGCAGTGTGAATTGTATTCTTTGTTTTGCACTCTACTTGTGCTAACAATATGTCTTGGATTGCTGGCCACGCTCCTATGATATGCTTGCGTTCGATCTTAGCATCAGAGGTGGTGTGGTGTTCAAATCGTGCCAACGATTTCGTAGGATACAACAACCCTCAAATAAAATGTTGGAGAAGTTAAGCCGCAGCTGAACTTTGTTGATGTGTGTTGAAAACGCAAGGCAACGACAAACAAATACAAATACGCTCACTCGTTCTGTCACGTGGGTTAGATCTAAGCCATTAGGACCAACATTCAACCGAATCCTCATCCCGTCAACTGATCAGCACAGGTATATTGTTATCTCGCGCTGCTGTCTCAAATGCCCACCTCTAATCGCTCCGAGCGTGCAAAACCGCCCAGTCCACGTAAGTCCAGAAGAGTATCTCTTGTCAATGATGTTCACATTGACGGTTGTTGCAGCGAGGTTGAGAAGCACCGATTTACCCGAAGATATCGACGGTCACTCAGTCGAACCGGAACCGTTTCTCAGCGGACATCCTATCTTGCCGGAAGACATGGGTACGTGAAACCTATGTGGCGCAACCAATTGAATGCCTTACACCTTCGCCTTTAGACATTTCTGATTTGACACAGGCCCAGCTCTATGAAATGAATCAAGTATGTATACTCCTTCGGTCCCATCGGTTTCACCCGTGACTGCTTTCCACAGAGGCTCCTTGAGGAAAGCATGGGGTCGGAGCGTCCTCTGGTCTCTCCGCCTGAACTCACGTCTGTCCTGCGAGACGAATACTCCAATTCCCCCAATTTTCTGGCTCAGGTAGATTCCCTTGTCAATCGAGGCTATCGGATCATAATTCGTGCCAAAGGTTGGTGTCACATCTTCACCGGTGGCGTGATCGGATATCTCACTATACACCCCCTTAGGCGACGGTGATTGTTTCTATCGAGGTGACTCTAATCTATCCGTTGTGATCTCACTTTTCATACATCTCAGTTCTTTAGCGTTAGCGTTTGCTCACCTGGATCGCATCATACGGTCCGCGGGGCATAATAAAGAAGATCGGTTAGCTACAACCAGGGATATGCTCGCGAATGCTGGTTTCGACGATTGTGTCTATGGGCAACCTTACGAGATCCTCCAGAACTTGGTTCAACCTCACCATGCTAGCCGTACGAACGTAACGGAAGAGCTTTGGCGAGGTTTCACAGACCCAGCGAGTACGTTGACAATCAAGATGTGGTATCTATCCATCTCACCTGTTCCCCTAGCATCCAACTACATCGTGATGTACATGCGTCTGCTGGCTTCTGCCCAGATGCGTGTCGACGAACAATTTGCAGACTTTCTTTTCGACCCCGAGTCACAAATGCAAACTTCCGTCGACGATTTCTGCAGACGATTTGTGGAACCCCTTGGAAAAGAGGCGGGTGAGTGTGCCCACACGTCTTTTAGTGACGGACTACCGCATCTCGAAACAAAGACCATGTCCAGGTGGCTGCCCTCGCTCAAGCGTTGAATGTTCATGTCAAGGTTGCTTACCTAGATGGGCACGCCCCAGACGGCCAGATCAACTTTGTCGATTTTTCAGAGGACGCGTCGGGCGGTGCTGAGCCACTAGTCCTACTATACCGGTGAGTGATTGTTGTGTCGATTCCGATCGGCGTCATTGATGATCCATTGTGATTGGTTAGACCTGGTCATTATGATATCTTGCAGAAGTACCCTTGAAAAAGCGACCGAGGTCCGGTGCAAAGGACGATAAATATATTCGCAACATATCCCATGTAAGCTATGCATACCCTAAATGTACTGGGGGATTGCGACGCGGTCTCCACACCGAGCGATGTTAGTCTTTAGTTGAACCACGTCGCACGAGCCACGAGTCGACCAGTTCCAACCCCATACAAGTTAACATGAAGTCAACCATGTCGCTTTATGTATGAGGGTGTCCACTCGCTAACGTACTATTGTATGGTATGATACTCGAAGTACAAACACTCGAAGGGGTGACTCGGAGCACCCTTCGACTCGGAGGGGACTCGGATGAGACGCGTTTGCAAGGTCGTGTGACACCCAACTGCGAGTGCTAGTACGGTTGTCAGGAGCCATCACGAAAACGAAACTCCTCGTATTTCGGCCAACTCGCCAGTTCTGTAACTAAATTGGACAGAGTCGAGTACAACAATCTGCATCCAACATTGAACTTTGTCGCTGGAACGCGTGAGCCACCGAGCAACTTGAACCTGACTCGATTCGGTGATGCGATTCGGGCGATTTTCTTTTCGATATCACTACTTACCGTCAAAGGCCCACATACCAGTCATGTCACCCAACTACGAAACCTGGTCCAAGGAAGAGCTCATCGCGCGTCTCACCGAGCTCGAGCAACGCGTCAAAGCAGGTCCCCACTATCACAAGCGTCCTCTGAAGCACGACGTCTCTCCCGGTGGACGTCCGTTCCATTTCAAGGACCATCCCGTTCGCAAGATCGCGGTCAAGTTTTGCTATTCGGGATGGGAATATAATGGACTGGCGTATCAGATCGATCCTACCCCATTGCCGACTGTCGAGGAGGTCCTCTTCCAGGCGTTCGCAAAGGCGCGATTGGTAGATGCGGAGGCTGGTTTGGACGGATGTGGTTGGGAGAAGTGCGGGAGGACCGACGTAGGTGTGAGCGCTGCTGGACAGGTCATCTCCCTCTGGGTGAGGAGCTCACTCCCGGTCGACAAAACGGAACCAGCATCGGACCTGGCAGGCCCATCGACCGCAGGACTGGACACTGTACCCGATGCAACGCCAGACACCGACCAAGTATCCCCGGAATTCCCATCCTTTGACCTCATCGACGAACCACCTTCCAACTCGTCCGCCCCACCCCCGCGCACCGAGGAGCTACATTATGTTTCCATCCTCAACCGCGTGCTCCCGCCAACCATCCGCGTTCTCGCCTGGTCCCCTGTATCCCCCGACTTTTCCGCCCGGTTCAACTGCAAACATCGACATTACAAATACTTTTTCACCGCGCACGACCTCGACGTCGCCCTCATGCAACACGCTGCCACCGCCCTTGTCGGTGAACACGATTTTCGCAACCTGTCCAAACTCGACCCAGCGAAGCAGATCACCGACTTTCGTCGTCGGATCATGAGAGCTGACATTGCCCTCGTCTCGGGACAGGGAGAGAACGCCGTGTATGTCTTGGACCTCGTCGGTTCCGCGTTTCTGTATCACCAAGTACGGCACATCGTGGCTATCTTGTTTCTCGTCGGCGCGGGCCTCGAATCCCCGTCGATTGTGCCCACGCTGATGAACGTCGATGGGTCCGAGCGTTCCTCCCACTCCCCCACTGATACCCTCCTCCCCATCGTCAACCGAAAACCAGAATACCAAATGGCAGACGCGCTGCCGCTCATGCTTTGGGATTGCGCATTTGCTGAGTCGGACGTACGATGGCAAACTGGCGATGATGACAGTGGAGACGTTGAGGTAGCAAGGACCAAGGGCGACCTGTACCATCAGCTGCATTCTGTACACCAGCGTTCGCTCATCCATACCTCCCTCGAGGCCCATTTCCTAGCAGCTGCTGCTCGGTATCATCCACCGCCCCCCCAATACTTCCCGTTTAGTATGACAGGACTGACGACGTCGACGATCCCTCTCCTAGCGAACAAGGAGCCTCCGGTGCTTGGTGTGCCCCTGGGCGGCGGTACATATAGAAGAGGAGTCAAATACATCCCCATAGTTCTGCGAAAGAGGCTTGATCATGTCGAGGTTGCTAATGCACGATGGCGGACTGGAAAAGGCAGTCGCAGGATCGAGAGGACGGACGCGGTATACAATATTAATGGCACCGCTGATGACGAGTAGTTGCCTGTGTCCTTCGGGAATTCAACGCGCAGTGAAGGAACAAATTAATTCCTGCTCGTTGAATACAGGGAAATAAGGAAACAGTAAGGCTAAGCAAAAGTCGCCTGCAGACATCTAACAGTGCATGCCGCAGTCGTGATGTATCCTCCGATGGTTGTTGAGATAGCACAGGGATATCGTGACTCTACTCTAGTGGTCCATTGTTCAAGTAAACGTAGGCGTCCTCCGTAGCTGGATTTCCAGAGAACAGCACTGCGAGATGCTCGTCTAAAGAGGGTCAGTGGGACATGAAGAATCAAAGTGTCAACAGACTAACAAGTAGGGTCGTTCTCGATGTGCTCGAAATGTTTCAGAGCCCATGTAGTCCCAGCGGCAGCTTCATCTCGCCGTCTTTGCCTTTGTTCGTTCTGAAACCAGATATTGTCACCACACCTCGAGGTAGTAAATAAAACCCTACCTCAACCCTGCTCTTCTCTCTTGCAGCAGTGTCAAAGTCACCTCCCCTGATACCCTTGGCAACACCATGCCACAAGCGCCTGCTCTCCCATTCACCTTGTTCTTCGACTGGAGTAACAATAACTTCCTCCTTTGGAGTCGTAACGTCGTGAAACGTGGCACCGGTTGACTTGTCCGTTGACTTGGTGTGCCATGTTCCCTGAATAACATGTTCAGAAGAGTGTGCAGGATGTGTAACTGTCGCTTTAAACGAGTGGGATGTTCCAGAGAAGTACCCCTTGCCCTTGTACTCGATCTAATATTTTATCATGAACTTGTGAGTGCCCGACACAGAGAGTGACCGTACCACGGACTGCCAGCCGTTGGACCCCTGAATGTAACTCGTGTCGACTAGCTCGATATATGGGGAACCATACCAGAGGCCATCGATGCGGAGACGTGGGAGAGTGATCAAATACTCTTCCTTCCCACCTGATGGCAGGGCAACCGTCAGGATTGCATGGCCGACCTGCTTAACGATGATGCTACCACCTGGCTACGTGTCAGCCTGTTGTGAAAATGCACGAAGAGAGGACAGCCAGCTACGGACCACTGAAACTTGTCTTTTGGGCATTGTGGCCATTCAACAAAATACCCTTTGCATTATTTGCTATGCGATAAGCAGTAATGGGAGGGTGGTGCGAGACTTGTTCAACAACTAGGGTAGTCTTGCCACCCCGTTCCTTGGTCTCCGGCCAGTAGCCATAGAACAACCTGAGGTCGTCAGCCAACACGCTTCAGCCCTTGTAGTACACTCACTCTCCGAGTACAGGGTTTAAAGGCCTGAATGATGATTAAGCTTGGGCTGGTACGTGACTGGGCGTAACTTACTTCTTCTCCGATCCCATCGATTCATTACGGGAGGTATATTGGCCTTTGAGCGTACTCTATAAGGATCCCGATCAGCTCCAACATGCACAAGAACATGGAACAAGCATTACAATGAACCATCGCAATACGGCCAATGCACGGGCTTCCTCTGTCTTGCCCTCTGCGATCTTGGCAAATAACTCTGGGCGTTCACACCAGTAGGCTACAAGTAAATCAGTATCAACTACACCATAATCCCACGCAAGGGGACATACCGGGAAATTCAGTGAGCGACGTGGGTGACAGGATGAACGGCGGGGCTGTCATGGCCGATAAATCCCCAGTAAATCCAGCGAGGCTGTGAAGATACGAAATTCAGCACACTAGCACCACTTGCACAGGATCTTTGACCGACGATTTCAGAAAAGATGTCCAACTGCCCTTCTGCGCTGCGGGCACGGCCTATCGAGTCACGGACGAGTGTGAATTGGATGTTTGACATACGTGCAGATTTACATTTATGCTGGTTATGGTCAGATCTACGGAAAACCCTGGACAGACTTGCCTCGCCAGCTTGCTCTGACATTTCACTAAAATATTGCGGAGGTAGGGAATGGAATGGGCTGGCGGGATGGTCGAGGTAAATGGGCAAAGCTCAAACAATGCAGCGCCGCTGAACATGCTTCTGCTGGGTCACGTGAATATAGTCATGGTTGCACCCAGACCCGACGAACCACGAAAAATGAGATACACGACTATTGGGATGGGACGATATACTACAGCATGAGTAGGGAAATACCAAATGAACTATATCGCTTCCTCTGCAGAACGCCGCACCAACCGTCGCACCTTCTTCTTGTAAGCTATCTCTATCTGTGAGTTGTGGTCCTGGGTGTGTAGAGAAACATACCAGCTGGATCAGTGCGGACTTCTTTTGCTGCATCCACGTTAGCTGGGCTGTCCGTGTTGGGGGTGTCCGAAGATAACAGAGAGATCACACTGATGAGCTATGGTACACGACGATCAGCCTCCGCAAACAAGATATTCAAGAACAATCGCACAATGGTCTCAACCGTATGAACGGGCATCCATCGTTCACCCGCATCCTCATAACCATACTGATCGTCACCAGGTGCGTGCTGACCGAGGTTCGATGAGCCCAACTCAGATGATTCTGCACGATTCTCACCAAGATCGAAATACAGACAACACCATCTGGGTAGACTGTGTGACATCTCAACGTTAGATCGCCCCTTGGCTCAAAGACAACTCAACTGTTTGGGTGCCACATCGGAGTGAGGAACCTCATCTTGGGAGGCAGCAAAGGATACTCGGGTGGAAAAGTCAATCGGGCCTTGAAGAAACCACCCTCGCTGGTGAGAAAAGGATCAACGACAGAAAATGTCCGACAGGAGAGGCGCTCACTAGAGAGTATCAGGTGGCCTTGTGAAGAGATCAGCGAGGCGGCATGGTGCAGCGATCCCACGGAAACGACTCACCCGATAATCATGACTTCCCATTCATATAGATTGTTATCATCAACAAGTCCTTTTCCCATTCTGTCAGGAATCCGTTGGAGATCGACACCATGAACGAACGTTGCCCGTACCTGCAGAAAAGCCCTCGACGGGACGCTTCGTAAGCTCTGTAAGCTGGCGGCGAAGAAGGAGGGAGTTGGATGATTGTGGTGCTGGCGAACGCGACATTATTGTTATTGGAAGTGGTCGATGAGGCCTTGAGGAAGCAGCAAGTGCCTAGCAAATCCTCAAAGATTAACGTGATCGTGCGAACCAGCTCCTGCTAACTTATAATAATACCTCCTTGACAGTTTATTCGTAGGAATCGTGCAGCTCTAGCAAAGCTTCCTCTTATTAGAGGCGGCTCGAGCAAATCGTCGCATTCGCCTCGCACGCAAGACTCTTGCTCATCATAGTGACAATCGCATAGTATTGGAGAGGGCATAGGATGACCTGCGCGCCGCAGACCAGTTCATTGGGTGTGTTCGCCTCATGATTCGGAAAAGTGGTCAAACCACGGCGTTTGAGACTGAGGGACCAAACACCTATTCAAAGGAGTGGTCGGTCGGTGCTGGACGAGTTAATTAAAGGCTAGTTGTCGACACCATCCACCCCTGACGTGCAACGCTCATTTTCGAAATCGAGCAGCCGTCGCCATATCAATTGTTCATCTCCTTAAGTCCCTCTTATGGAATACGCGCATGAATTCGACTTCCTCATGACATGCCCGTAGTGCAACTAACAGGAAATATTCCAGGCAATTAGACCTCTTATCATCTCCATAGCCAAACTATGTCATTTTGTCGAATCTGAATCCCTGGATGTCGCAAGGGCGGAAACGGTTACACAGCGGCCTAGTGTGGTAGGAAGTTTAAGTAATTGCTGGACCCACTACATCGCGATCGACCATTTACCAACAGATTTATCTGTCTGCATGCAGGCACAGACGAACAGCACAGTGTCGACCGTGACGATGACGAGCGACGGTTGACCTTCACAACGGTGGCGCACTCTCAGATCCATCTGCGGCGGTGAACTATAGGCTGATCACGACCCTGATTGATAGTTCTTCCTCCCTTACGCGGTATGGGAATCACGCATACGCTAGCTTCCTCGACCCAACATGCTTAATTGGTCTGTAGGACTTGACCAAGAGAGTGGAATTCCGACACGATTTTCTTGGTGGGTCGTAATGTATCACATTCGCAGTACCATTACTTCTTCGGTCCGAAACTGATTGTAATGATATCTTCAAATTTCTTCCCACCATTACGGGATATGGCGCCCTCCGAGACTAGGCTGAGATATTGATGTATGTTCGTGGCATCCCTGTTCCTGGTGTTATTAGCCCGGACCAACATTTCTTCAGCTTTAGGTTTAATTGGACCATTCAAGAACTTACACGGTACTGATATGGTGATTAGTGCTGCTGTACTTACCATCTCAGCCTGGAAATGTGACATGCGGCATCAGCCCTGGAAAGCCATAAAACCATAGCGGGCGTAACGACTTGGAAATTGATATTTGCAACGGGCTGTAATCAGCGCGGCGCCGCACGATTGTCAGAGTCATGTCCGAGAAACCGTGGGCATAGCGATTGTGAAAGTGTTTTTCAGTAAGTTATCTACCCATGTTATTTGCATGTAACGTTCGAAAGAACCACTGGGAAGGTCAAGGGAAGGTACATAGCAGAGAGCCAGCCATGCAGCACGTACGTGGCCTCGGAAAGATACACCAGTGATCAGTACTCAGTACTGTCGCACAGCAATATTGGCTAGACTCCTGGCCACTCTATCCCAAATAGTCATCGGAGCGATGAGGCTAGGGCGGATTGATCCTGCCTGCGAGACTCGGTGTTAATTGGTCCAAGGCTAAATTGGCTAGTGATATTGAAAGTTGGCTGGGGTGACTCTATCGATATCTCCCTTCTTGCCAAGCGCTCCATGCTTAATATCATGCGACACCCCTACATGTCATGTCATAAGTGAGCGCATTCCGAAAACTAAATGTGGTCATACCGAGATACTGAACAGAGACACGACCCAGCTGGATGGCGGAAAAGGACTAGCATCAGCAACACGGAATTCGACGCCAAACAAAGAACACAAACAAAAAAACAGCAATTCCTCGCTCGTTCGCTACGTCACATAGAATTATCACTGAGGCGATTATCACTGGGTCATCAGATCAGTACCGAGCTGACGGATCCGACTATCGCTGGTGACGTCTACTCACAAACCACTGTAATATACATCGTGCCGCTATCACGAACCACGAGTGATACAAGGGGGGCCTTGTTCCAACCTGCCCTGAAAGCGAGAAAGTACTTGAACAGCGTTAGGCCAATAAGAATGCAATGGATGATGAAGCCGAAGATGCTAAGCAGATCCATTGACTTTGAGGCACTCGCAAACAGTGTAGCTATGACTCACGTTTGATTCCTGCTATTCTTGGTCAATTGCAGTAGAAGGCACGTTTGGTAAAAGGCGAAGTCTTTCTGCACCCATAGTATTCTCACTGTCCCCACAAATTCCGCCAAGATCAAAATCGACAGCACGAGAGCTACGCTCCTGGATCGGTTATATAGAGCAAATACTGTAGGATTTGTCCAAATGAACTGCATCATCCAACAGAGAAATCACAATAGACTTACTGCGAGTGGCCATAATAAGCTCGAGCAAACATGCAAGAATCTGCGAGAAAATTATCATATAGGCACGCCACATGCTGCAGAACATTGGGGGATTACTGCCATTTGCCAATGGTTGGATAAGCGAGTTGTGCAATCTAAGTTGAAATCAGTGAGTTCTGCCGGGATGTGTATGGACACTTGCAATGCACTCACACACATGCGAGTATTACAACATAGCGAAGAAAGAGGTACGCCCACTTAAAGGGATTTCTATTACGCATACTGAAGGCGTCGAAGAGACGGTGTCAGGAAGTTGACGTGGATGACGACCAGACTTGATACGTACGTCCAAATATATTGAACATCCTCATTAAACGTTAGAAGACAGTGCCAAACCAGAAAAGTGAGACATGCGACTGAGAGTCGAATTAGTGCCATGCAAAACACAAACGCCTTTAAAAACATACCGGCGTGGTAGCGCACGTCGCGAGTGGCAGCTACATACGCAGGAGCTATCGCATGGTTAATATCACTTGAGAACATCTTGCAGAAGCAGAATCCCGGTCGCAAAGGAACGTCTGATAGTGACAGTCCGGCTTGAGTGTGAGGTTAGTGCTCAGTCGTCCGACTTATCTCGGACAGCTTTGTATGATTCTAGGCACCTGAAATAGAGTCAGCCCTGTGTCACACCCACGCAGATGCAGTCTGGCAGTGGAAAGATTGCTGTCGTAAATCTCTCTCAATGTTGTTGGCAATCACCGCTAAATCACCGCAGAACCTCCCACGACCACCGGCCCCGCATCACGTACTGAGCCGTGGTGACACTATGAATGCATGTCGATAAGGCGATGGATAAGATCTAAGAGTTGACCATGGCCATGTGACTCGGAACATTTGAGCAACGAGTAAGCGAATGGACTCGAAGGAAAAGACATCCCCATTTGGTATTGAACATCACGCACAGCCTCGAGATAGGTCAAGAAAGTCATTATGATTTGGGGGTTGGAAGTTCCGAGAGCCCCAAACAGAAAACGCGCAGGCCAGACCAACTGGATTTGACGCTCGGATGGAAGTTTCGTCAGTTCCGCCACTTGAATGAACATCGTCCCGAGTGGGTTATTTTTGGGGGAAAGGTCGTGGCATCTCTGTTCCTTGGCGTTGTTAGCCCCCGGTGGTGCAAGGGAAATTGTGTAGTGGGACCATCTTTCTTCAGGTTAAATTTAACTGGGCCTAGTGAGCACCGCACAAGTACCAGTACCCACCGAGTCGGCTTGGAACTTGGAAGGGCACAAAGCCTCGCGACGCAATAAGTTGGGAAATTCAATGCACTACCGTTCATATTGTACCCACCTCAGTGAAAGAAAAAAAAATCCCTTCCACGTTTCAGGGCCTTTTGCCAGTACTTACATTGAAAGGTTTTGTCACGGTCGGGTCACACATCTAGGCGCTGCGGTGATTCGATATTCAACTCAGGCAATTCAGCATCGACGGCAACGAACTCAGCGAGAAATAGTCGTAACTTCATTTCACAAGGACACAGACCACAGACATTCTTCACGGGGCCTCTTCCACTCCCATTCCTCTTGGAGCGGCGCAATACTTGTGTCCACATGCTCCTGGTGGGCTTTAACCTCCATCCAGCCGAGAGCCTCCTGAGCCGTCAGGCGCTTCAATGGATCTTGATCCCACAGGTTCTCGACAAAGCTCCACATATCAAGAGAGATCTTGCCTTCCGGAAATACTGGTCGTTGGTTGGATATGACATTAGCACGGAGCCGTTCAGGTTGCATACCACCGAAAGGGTGTTTACCCGTGTAAGCCTATATATATCATGAGGTGTTGTTTGAACAACGAGAGCCGTCTACGTACCGCATAGATGGTACAACCTAACGCATACATATCGCACGCTCGTTTGTTCACCTTGCGTTTTGCTTGCTTGTTCTCCGCGTTAAAGATCTCCGGGGCCATGTAATTCCGTGTACCGCCCATGACGACCCGAGATGTAGCAGTATGGAAGTGATCATCCGTATCGAAGGTTGATACAAGTCCGAAATCTGCGAGACATGCATGCCCTTTTCTTGTGATGAGGATGTTATCCTTCAAGCATGAAGAAAAGTGTAAACTTGGTTCAGGGAGAAGAGAGGAAACATACTGGTTTGATATCTCGGTGGGCGACATGAGGTTGCATTGAGTGCAGGTAATTCAAGCCCCGGACCACGTCTAATATCTATACGGTCGATGAAGTAATTGCTGCCGACGAGAAAAACTCCTGCTCACCAGCTTCGTTCGGTTTGCTTTGGCGTTGTGCTCGAGATACTCGAATAAGGTTCCTTGATCCATCCAAGGAGAGACAAGCGCATAGCTGGCATTTGGTCCATCCGTAGGCATCATGTAAATACCATGCAATGGCAGGCAGTTAGGATGGTGTAGATGCCTCCAGACAATAGCCTCCTTGGAGAGTTGCTGCGAGTCCCAAGAATCTCAGTCAGACGATTCTGACGTGCAGATCAAAATATAGTCACCTTCTCGTACTCCTGCAAACTCACGCGGTCGTCTCGTTTGAGGGCCTTTACGGCGACTAGACGAGAACCGACCTTGCCTTTGTAAACAAGACCAAATCCTCCTTGACTCTCTGATACGAGACCACTGATTGCACCCTTGGCAAGGTAGATACCACGGGGACAGTATCCAGATTCCTTTGAAAACATGATGAGGGCGTTAAAGAAGTATCTTCGATACCCCTCCTCGAGCTCAACGTCTGCTTCAAGCAACTAGGTCTCGCGTCAGTGTCTTATATTGGCAACTTGGAACTCTCCGTCCATCAACTTACGATGTGGAAAAGTTCAACGAGCTTTCGGATTTGAACACTGCGCTCGTCTAAAATATCATTCTTCCGTGATCCGGTGATGCATTGCGCCGCCAAGGCGGCCAGGTTGAGGATATCATAGTTCAGAACCATCGTCCCGTTCAATAATGCCGCGTTACATTTGTGTTCTTCAGGTTTAACCTCCGTCTGAGAACGATCAGCCGAGTTTAGCAGGTGAAAGGTAAGGGACCACGTACTACACGAAGGATCTCGAACACCCTGTTCCTTATCGTGTCGTACGATAGAATGCACTGTGTATCACCGTACTTTGACCAGCGCTCTACCAACTTTTTCAGCTCGGAAACTCGGTCGGACCAATCGTCGGCAGAAAACCATCCACGACGAGGACACGCAACCAGATGCGTATAGGCATAAGCTACCAAACCCTGTGTATACTGGAGATGAGACAAGAACCACGGGCTACAAGCCATCCTACCGGAAAGATGGGAGCCTTTTGGACCAACTCCAAACAAGTCTCCTTCTCATTGCACGTAAAACCCTCGAACTGGTTCACAATCTTGACGATCTCCTCCTTGGTGGTACCTCGTAGGACTTCAGCGACCTGTCTGAGTTCTTGCTCCTGCAAATCTGGTTGACTCTCTTGACTCTCTTGCCCATCAATTGTGGTGTACTTCGGGGAGTCGTGCGCAAGGGTCTCGAGCCACATCTGGAAAGCGTTTGGTTGAGTGGAATGTCCCCCCGGCATCTCCTGTTTGGGGGCATGGTCGGGAGCCTCTGTGGTGCGAGTTGGAGAGTGGGAGGGAGTGAAATGTCCCCGTTGATGGTTGTCCGGGCGGACAAGCTGTGCAAGAAAATCATCTGAATCGTTCGGCTGAAGTTGGTCATCCGGTGTCACCGGACGCAGATGACGATCGTGCTCTAGCGGGGTGTAAGCTCGCAAGCAAGGTGGAGTGGAGTGCACAGGAAATGCATTACCGTAGTGATCGTAATCAACTGTGTCGTAGCTGAAGGGGGGAAGTGCGGCACTTGGTCGAGGAAGCGTCCCCATGTTATTACCGGCGCAATGCGAGCCAACATGGCGGGTGTACTCATGTCGCTTGACTAGCTCGTGGCAGATATAGCACTCCATTTACGAGGGGTGACAATGTAGGGGCTTTAGGATACGGAAAAAAATAGTGGACCGCCTGTGAGCAGCCCTTCTTAAACCATTGCATGTGTGGCGAGCGCCCACAGTGACACGATGAAACTAAAAGGGGTCAAACCGATCAGTTTCGAAGCGAGAAGCGACTGAGGATGATAACTGAAGACAATTGAAAACGCGTTGACATGACAAAACGCTCCGTATCGTGTCAAAATTGTGAACATCCCGTCGCAAAGGTGTTGTGCTGACACTACCTGTGGGTCCATGTGAGTTCCAATGTTAGCACATTTATTTGTTTTTCAAGGTTTTCGTTGTCGACAGGCTGTGTTGTTGTTGTTGTTCCGGGTTTGGAACGAGCACAAAGGGAGAGCACAACTCGAGCTGGAAATCAAGACGGTCGTTCTGGGGAAGGTGAAGGACCGCCGCGGCTTCCAGCGATGAGGCCTCCAGTCCAACATCTACTTGACCTCGCAAGCAGCGCCGACCATTGTTGTAGGGTATTCGGCAGACGGCAATCTTCTAACGGACTGCAGTATTTGAAGTTGGATACAACAAAAACTTGGAGATAAGTCGAACTATGTGTCTATAACCGGGGAAATTTAATTTACATGTGCTGTAAACTCTGTAAATGGGCACTGCCACGAGGCCGATTCACCGGATATCATACCGCTCTTCACGCGCACATGTACAGTTGTCGATGGGCCCGCCAACTCTGGGAAAGCATCGAGAACGTGTCTGGACTCTGAACGGTTCCCCGATTGTCCTCATTGCTAATCTTTCGACTGATAGGTCGAAAGCCTTCCCTCTGTCGGGGGTCTATCCCAGGACCATCACCTTTGGATCCAAGTCGAGTGGAAGTCCCTCACATATATGAACCACGTAATATATTGCTTGTGGCATGCCTCTCTTGATCGACGGTTGCCAGACACACTTCGTGGCCGACTGGTGCGCGAGGGCAAGTACGCAGAACTCTTGAGTACTGGTATCGGCCCGGTACTCAGTACTCAACTTCTAACGAATGAACAACCTACTCGCCAAAATCATCCACTTCATTCATGCTACCTTGTCAGTTTTCTTGAACATGATCAACAGGGACAGTCTTATTCTTCCCAGAAAAAAAAAACACTACTGGGGTGAGGTTGGCGGGGTGGAAGCTGGACCCTGCAACATTTGGTAAGTGCAAATCGCCCTCATGTAGGATGTGGCTATTTGGTGAAAATCGTCTGGCACAGATTGGGAGAAGTATGCCATGAAATGTCCTGTCTACGGTGCCGTGCCATATGCTGGCACAGAAGAGTACGAGCTTCTGTTAGAGGAAAACAGAGTTACGCGGATCCCCGACACACCGTCCGTTTCATCTAGCTGGTCTCGGTTATGACGCTAGATCTGCACATTTAATCCACCGCGTTTTTTTGACCTGCGCGCCGCACTTTTTATTCCCACCGCGTTTTTTGACCTGCCGCGGTTTTTTTGGAACCTGCGCGCTGTGCACC
>JBBPRH010000522.1:2840-14900 GCA_038092915.1 Boletus pseudopeckii | reverse complement strand
TTACTTGCCTCAATAATGGGTCAGCTATTCAATTTGCAAAGTCTTGGATTGAATTTAGCTATTACTACATCATATATTTGGCTGTTACCAGTCACTTGACTTGAACATTTGCCTGAGATTGGGTTATAGGAGTAATAGATAGGGGCTAAATGTGAAAGTTATTACAATAGAAACAAAAAGAAAAATAATATGATCTGTAATAACATGAATACTATGAAGAATTTTCCATAGTTATTATAATATGAACATTTTCAAACTTTTTATCGTTTACTTTCAAAAGTCACATGACCATAACACATGATTGTGAGAACAATCACATGACCCAAATCACGTGATCTACCTCACCTTTTTAATCTCCGTCCCTTTCACACCTTATCTATTCCCACAGTCATTACCATCTTTCACACATTCATTTCCGTTATCTCGTTTCCACAAACACTGCCTTCACTATATCCATACATAGTAATATCTCTTACGCATAGCATGGTCTGTGCACCATTCTGTAATGTATATAAAGTAGACCATTGACGACTGAGTTCCTCAGTCTAATCCATTTTGTTCATCACTATACTCATTGCCTTGACCTCTGGTCATTGTAGAGTGTGCTGTTCAGAGAAGACCCACATACCCTCATTCCCTGAGCCAGGACTCGTATAGCCTGCAAAGCATAAGATCTGAGCCGTGTGTCATTAGGAGATTCCCTCTTATAACATTTGGATTAGACTGCTATACACACTGCTTGGTACCCAGAGCTAAGAGTCATCTGCAGTTATCACCACTTGACGGTGACGAGTAAAGCACTCGCTAAGCACTGTTTATATATGGTCGTCCGCCGTTAGAAATAAGGATAAAGTTGCTACTGGGCATAGTGCACGAGTCCCCGTTGTCTGTTGAGTGTCTAACAGTCCGTACGTTGGTACTATGCTAGTGTACCCAGGTTCACATGATCACCTGTGACATCACGTGCAGAGCGATAGTCTGAATCATCCCAATTCTTTCAGACGTGCTCACTTCCGACCTATACTAGGATAAGGGGTAGAGAGAGAACCAGTTCTTATTACAGGTCACTGCGGTCACCTAGAATATATCTTTCAACTTCAACAATCAAGGACTGTAGGTTCCCCAGAGTGTGGTTGGAAGATTCTGTACAGTAAGGAATTGAAAGAAAACATTTTCAAGATTCTGTCATTTAATCCCCCCCACCATTACCCAGCCATCTTTTGTTCTCTTCACCCCGCCTTCTCCCTCATACTCTATCACACCAAATTCCTCCATTTTTACCTCCGCCCAATCACCCTTCTCCAACCCATAAATTGATATGTCGGGGATAGCATCAGGATCAGGCCACGTCGATCTCAATGACCTCGTTCATCGACTCAACGACCTCAGCGTCGACAAAGAAAAATCTAACGTTACCAAGAAAATCGCCGATTCTGAGAAATGGGATGGTGACTGAACCACCTTCCGTCTTTGGTGGATAAGGCTGCGTCTTTGGGTGGATGCACAGACCTGGAAGTCTGATAAACTCCGATGTGTCACGGTACTATCCTGACTCGAAAAGAAGGCCAAGGGTTTCACCCAAATAACCCTGGAAAAATATTACGACAAGGAGTTCGATGATCAAAGGGATGCCAACAACAATGTCATCGGACCTTATGGAGAATCAGCATAGCCATCATGGTCTGCGCTACAAATGGAAATTAAATCCTATTTCCGCATCGACGTCCTCGCCCATGAGTCATTAAGAAAACTTGAGGGCCTAAAACAGAACGGACATCCCATTGATCTGTTCATCCAAAAATTTGAGGTACTGAGATGAGAGGCAAACATCGAGGATTACCATGCAACGACGTTGCTTAAAAAGGCCGTAGACTTTAGAATCTACGAAAGGGCTAAGCTCGCCCAAGGATATTTCGAACCAGACTACCAAGATCTGAAAATTGAATACCAAAAGATTGGTAGAGCTTATGAGCAAATAGCGGTCGAAAGGGTACCACCAAGCAATGCTCGTTTCCAACCTCGTCCCTCAAATCCTTGATACCCATACCCCCCTCCTACCAATGCACCTCCCCCGCAACAACGACCATGGTTCATGCTGTATGGTACCCAACCAGGACGTGGAGCTCCTATGGAGATTGGAGCGCAGCAGGCTGCACCATCGTCCTCACGTCCGGACACTAGAACATGTTTCCTGTGCAATCTGCCGGGACACATCAAACCTGATTGTCCAAAGAATCCATACCATCATCCTCCCCATCCTCCACAACAACGACAACAATATGTGTGGGACTACAATCAAGGCACTTATGTGCATTCGACAGAAAACGAGTATGTCAATTACTCCCAACAGGCGCAAGTCGCCCAACACTACATGGGTCGTCCTCTTCCCATTCTCCCGGTTCCTGCACCGGTATCTCAAGCAGAACATCGTGCCTTTATCTCGGAAGAGGCCGAAGCCTTTTATAGGGACAAATTTGAGTCTGAGGCAAAGCACTGAGCTGCCCAGGCTTTAAAAGGAAACAGCACATAAACAATGAGGGTGTTCATGTGCAAGAACCCTTGGTTAACTGTACGGATAATGATTTTCCTTTACGTACTCTTTCTTCTGTACTATGTAATATTTCTGTGTCCTCCATAAGAGCGTCTCAATTGAGCGTGGCACTGGAGTATAATAATAGTGTGCTTAATTCTCTTATAAAACAACAAAAAATCTCTTCAATCTATAAACCCCTCAAAGTCACAATGCGAGCAACAACATTGTCATTCGGTGGAGAGTTATCACTTGAGACCGTCATACGTTGCAAACAAAATAGCCAACGGATACGCTACAAGTTTAAATCTCTCTTAGACTTGGGAGCATCCCACACTTTCATCTATCAAGACTATGTATTACGACATGGAATTCCTGTATTTAACCTAGATAACCCGATAAAGGTACACAACACTGATGGATCCCAAAGTGCAATCGGCCAAATTCCTCATGCGGTAACCCTAATTGTGGAAATTGAAGGACACTATGAAGCTATAGACACTTACATATCTAAACTTGGAATCCATCAAATGATTATCGGATATGACTGGCTGTATCGCCATAATCCTGAAATTGATTGGGTAAACCAAACTATTAATTTTCCTCACTGTACTCAATACTGTAAAGTTATGAACAACGGACCTATCGCAGCTCCCATATCTAATATATGTACTATAGAAGAAGGACTTACAGAACAAGTACCAAAAGCTTATCACGAGTTTTTAGATGTCTTTTCGGAACAAAAATCAACAAGGATGCTGAAAAGAAAACATTGGGATCATGCCATAGATCTCAAAACGGACTTCATCACAAAAAAGGATTGAGTAATTCCCCTATCAGACATGGAAATGGAAGAAGTTCATACGTTCATCGACAAAGAACTCAAGAAAGGCTATATCACTCCTTCTAAATCACCACAAACCTCACCCGTATTCTTTATACCAAAAAAGGATGGCAAAAAACGAATGGTTATGAACTATCAATATTTAAATGAAGGCACCATCAAAAACTCCTACCCTCTATCTTTAATCCCACAATTAATCAATCGGCTAAAGAACGCTGATCTCTTCACTGCCCTCGACTTACGTTGGGGATATAACAATGTGTGGATAAAAGAAGGAGACGAATGGAAAGGCGCTTTCATCACACCTATTGGAGCATATGAACCTACAGTAATGTATTTCAGAATGACAAACTCCCCACCTATGTTCCAACAAATGATGAACGACATATTTAACGACATGTATGCTGTAGTCATAATTTATATCGACAACTGTATGATATTTACGTTGAAAAAGTCCAAAGAGAAACACGAAGAGGTTGTAAAAGAGGTCCTTCACCGTTTATGCAAGAATGACCTTTACGTAAACCCTTGAAGTGCCACTTCTCTAAAGACGAAGTAGACTTTCTCAGAATGGTTGTATCTAAAAAGGGGGTACAAATGCAGAAAGGCCAAGTAGCTGGTATTACGGACTGGCCCATACCTACATGCCTTAAGCAGTTACAAGGTTTCCTCGGACTATGTAATTATTATAGATGTTTCATTCTAGGTTTCGCCGAGATTGCACGCCCCCCGAACGATCTTACAAAGAAAGATGCTCTGTTCACGTGGGATACCAGTCAACAAGAAGCGTTCGAAACCTTAAAGTCTAGGTTTACAACGGCACCACTTCTCGCATATCCTAATCGCAATCAAGAAGTATGCGTTGAAACCGACGCTTTGGACATCACAACAGGCGCAGTCCTCTCTACTTTATGTAATGATGGAACCTGGAGACCCATCACTTTTATATCCCATTCCTTTGACAGCCCCGAGCGCAATTACCCCATTTACGACAAAGAACTGCTAGCAATTATCTGGGCGCTCGAAGAATGGCGTCATTACCTTATTGGTCATGAAAGATTTGAAATCTGAACTGATCATAAAAACCTAGAATATTGGAAGAAGCCCCAAACTCTTAGCGGTCGTCAGGCACGATGGCATGCACTTCTTCAAGAATTTAATTATTCTTTTGTCTACAAACCGGGATCTTCTAATGGTCATGTGGATGCTCTCTCTCGTCGACCAGACCATGGCGATGCAGTAGCCGACCATAACACAAATAACATGGTTCTCCTTTCTACTGTATTTATCAATTCTGTTTCTTTATCTTCAGACTTCCTATCGGACTTGGAAAATGAATCTATCTCTTTGGGGGTTGACGCTATAAACGATTTTATCTTCAATTCATCTATGAACATTTTCAAAAATAACAAAAACAAAGTTTTCATACCTGAATCCTTACGTACACGTTTACTTACATTATGCCATGACTCACCAGTCGCTGGTCATGGAGGACATTCAAAAACTATTCATACCCTTACTCAATATTTCTCATGGCCAGGTGTTACAAAGGACATTAAAACCTATGTAGATAGCTGCCAAGTGTGCGCCCTCACGAAGGGTAAGCAAAAAGCACCGGCAGGAAAACTCATGCCACTTCCTGCTGCAAAGCATCCCTGGGAAGATCTTTCAGTTGATTTCATTACAGATTTACCCAAATCACATTCATTTACGGCTATTTGTGTAGTAGTTGATTGCTTCTCCAAAGAAGTGGTCTTTATTCCCACACATGACACTTGTTCCTCTTCAGATCTAGCTACTGTATACTATTTAGAGATCATGTATGGTCTATTCATGGCCTACCCTCCACTCTTGTTTCCAATTGAGGATCCCAATTTGTCTCCGCTTTTACCAAAGACTTATGTAAACTCCTTGGTATATCACAAAAGATCTCCACCGCCTATCATCCCCAAACAGACGGTCAAACAGAACGAATCAATTGAGATCTAGAACAATACCTCCGAGCTTACGTAGGAAAGAAGCAGGAACAATGGGCATATTGGCTAAAAATGGCACAATTCTCTCACAATAATACTGTCACATCAGCCACAGGCACTATTCCTTTCAATGTTACACGAAACTATGCACCAAGAATGGGTTTCGAAGGAAAACTAGCTGGCTTTGCGGGAGAAATGGGCCATTCTCATAAGGAAATAGAAGCAGTGTTAGAAACATCTAGAGGAAAGATGATTGTGTCATCAGAAAACAAAAGATCGGATGCCCCAACATATTCTATTGGTCAGCAGGTCTGGCTATCCACCAATAAACTCAATCTCCCATATACGGCAAAGAAATTAACACAAAAATGGATAGGACCATATACAATGACCCATGTCCTACCTAATGCTGTCACATTAAAACTTCCCAAAACCATTCATATACATCCCACGGTCAACATCTCTCGCTTCAAACCATATCAGGAAACATTACCTGGACAACCTATCGCCCAATCCGAAGCAATTGAAATAGATCAGGAAGGAGAAGAACAATTCGAGATTGACTATATCGCCACATCACGAATGAAAGGAAGGAAGCTAGAATATTTAGTCCACTGGAAAGGATACAATGAAACAGATCGTACTTGGGAATCTGCCGACATTATAAACACAGCTCCACTAGCAGTCGCAGAATTCCATAAAAAGAACCCATCCGCTCCATGAAAACTTTGTGGACTTTCCACAGCTTCCTTCCAATCTCTATTCTATCCTTATGAAAACTTCACTGAAACCAAACCAACCACGACTCGCCTGGAATTCGAGTCATAAAAAGGGGGTAGTGTTATAATATGAACATTTTCAAACTTTTTATCGTTTACTTTCAAAAGTCACATGACCATAACACATGATTGTGAGAACAATCACATGACCCAAATCACATGATCTACCTCACCTTTTTAATCTCCGTCCCTTTCACACCTTATCTATTCCCACAATCATTACCATCTTTCACACATTCATTTCCGTTATCTCGTTCCCACAAACACTGCCTTCACTATATCCATACATAGTAATATCTCTTATGCATAGCATGGTCTGTGCACCATTCTGTAATGTATATAAAGTAGACCATTGACGACTGAGTTCCTCAGTCTAATCCATTTTGTTCATCACTATACTCATTGCCTTGACCTCTGGTCATTGTAGAGTGTGCTGTTCAGAGAAGACCCACATACCCTCATTCCCTGAGCCAGGACTCGTGTAGCCTGCAAAGCATAAGATCTGAGCCATGTGTTATTAGGAGATTCCCTCTTATAACAATAGTTGGATCCTGTTCTAGTAGTCCATGTCCAGATAAAGGGGTGGGATGAGAAATAGTCCAGGATGAACTTCAATAGTGATGGTGGAGTAAAGCAAGTGTGGAAGATAACTCCTGCAAAAGTGGACTTTCCCAATATTAGAAAGATAGATCGTGCAGGCCAAGCATTTGTGTTTGGGTGAGAGAGGGTTTTGGCAGGGCTGAGGAGGGTATTTCCCACAGGATGATGGTGGTGATGGTAGAGATTCAAGAGAATTTTTTCCTCCTGTCCATTACTACCCTCTTTTTTAAAAACAACATCTTGAGAAAGATCAATCTAAGAGATTGGATCCAACAGGTGGGACAATACAGAGTTACAAAAAACCATGTCTTGGAACAAAAAACATTACTAGCTTCTTGCCATTTTGACAAAGGTGGTTCCAAATATAGGAATGTCAGAATTCTTGATCAACTCAGAGTAAAACAGTGCATAAGTGCAAGAAGAAGGAGCTTCCTGAAAGTGAATCCAAATAGGGTGAATGGCTTCATATGTAATATATCTTAAAGACAGGAAAATTTTCAGTTGGCAGCAGTGGCCTGTGTCCTTCACTTACCTATCATCTGCATAACATTGACATTGACATCTCTCACCTTTCTCTGCCATGTTATCATTTCAAATTCATTGTGTTTCTAAAACATTGGAAGTACCAGTATAGAATGGCTGCAAACTTGGGCCAGCAATGGCCTAAGAAGGTATGTGTAGCAGCATATGTATCAAGCCTCAATGATTTAATACTGATTCAGAACTTGACCATTGGTTTAAGCTTGGGAGCCTTTGAGCTTACTATTTGTTAGTATGTAGAGTTCCAACATCCAAATGATTTTATTCATAGCTTGCTTTTATGACCCTTGCATAGCACCATTTGGATTGTGAATCTATGGTTAGAAGATTTATAGCAAATCATCTGCTCTAATCCAATAATCTACTGTATTGTTTGAGAAATTAATACTCCATTGAGTAGCAAATTGTTGTGTTATATTTTCCCTTTGATGGCCTTTCCATAGTCCACAGCTGCCACATCTGGGAGAGACCACAGGCCAACTGAAACAAATAGCATTGTTAGTATTTTATTGCTCAACTTGCTGCAGCAGCAGATATAGCCAGCAGTTATAAGGGATGGTACCAAACTAGGAATCCTATGGTATACCTAGAGCAACAGATCATCATCTTTGTAATATCGTCTATACATAGGATAAAACCATGCACCTTTGTCATATATCAACATGATCCACAACCTGCCCATGCTCAACAGTCCCTCCAGATACTACAGGCTTGCCTCCTCAGCCAGCATCTAATCACACTTCACAATGCCCTTGTCCAAATCCAGTTTTGCCAGCTTCTTCTGGAGATTATTGATGGTCTTCACTGCTGCTGCCTCTCTCTGCTTCAACCAGTCATTTAGTGCAAATTGTTGATGCCGTCCACCCACTGTGATCATGCAAGGTCCGAACATCTCTTTGTCTTTTTCAGAATTCTTCAATGCACTGTTCCCCTTGAGATTCAGTTCAGGGAGGTGTAACTCATCCTTCATTGCTTCCTGCAAAGACAACAATGGCACCATGGAGCTGGGGTCCAATATAGCCTTATGTATAATGAGACCGCACAACATGGTTGATCCCGAACCAATCAGGACTATTCTGATTCAATGATTTTAGAAGAGATTGCTTCTCCTGATGGTTGAGTTCCTGTTTCTTGTACCTCCTGAACAGCAAGTTTCTCTTCACAATGTTGGTGAGAGCATATCTGATCAGCATTGCACATGTCTTCTCCTTCAGATCATGAAATTCTTCCATATACATACTTGTCGATCCCAGCAGTGGCTGCAGTTGTTTTTAAAAAACTCTCACTTCTATCACCTCCCATTGTCATGTGAGCTCCACCACTATCATATCTTGTTACCTTTTCCCAGTCTTCATTGAGACCTTGCACTTTGATTTTTGAAACATCTTTTTTTGTTATCAATCAAATAAAGAGAGGAGTGTGGTACCACCAATGCCCCACACATACGGCAGGTGGGACATTATTCCTATTTTCACTGCTATCTGACAGTAGTCCAAACCGCAGTGTGATGCAACACCCATACCTAAACATCCCATTATTTTGGATAGAGTCATGGGGCTAGCCTTTTTAGGGAAGATAATCATTCGTTCATTTGATACATTTTACTGCAATGTGCATACATAAATGTCAATTTGCAGTACATATATACAGTGTCATAGCAAAAGGGACCAATTGAAGCTGCATTATTTTGCCACAGGTCTGATTCAGTCACTGATGCTGATCTGCTTGATGGCACTGTCAGGCAACCACTCGTCACTGCCCCACCTCCCTCTGTGTGTGCCTCGTATGCGGTGTACACATGCAACTAAGGCTCAGGTTTTTAATGGCATTGATGACATTACAGTTGGGAAACCTTGGACAACGGTGTCAGTGGGTTGAAGGAACTCTGTTGGCAGCCAACGAGGATGACCCAGAATCTAGCATTCCATTCTATATGACCATGATGATGGAACAATTCATCAATATGGTTGAAGACACGAATTCATGTAGAAATTTCCTCGACATCAAAGACTTGAACTCATGCCCCCTTTTGTGGGCAATGCCTTTGCTCAACTCTACCAATGCCTGGAACCACACCATGAACATTTGGTTCAGTTAAAAAGTGAAGAAGAAGAATGAGCAGCCGCTGGAAATAGCAGTTGGGGGACCTAGCGTGATCCGGTCACCAACCTGGACCTCGCAGGGGTGGAGACTTGTAACATACCCCAGGTTCATCACATTCCTTCACCACAATTGCTGCAGAATGTACACATTTGTGGTAGGAAATGCGGGAGTGAAGCTATGGGCAGTAATGCAACCCAAACAAGAGAATTGCCTGAGTTCCTTGGAGAGCCTCTCACAAGTGTTTCAAAGTGCCACGAAGCTTTCAAAGGAAGGAACATACTCTGACACAGACATAGCCACGGTATGCCTCAAGGAAGGGAATGTGATGTGAGTGCATGTGATCTTTATTTCTTTTCTTTTCCTCAAAGCTTGGTGTACTTGTATTGAAATATACATATCTCATCCCACACAGGTTCCAACTCCCAGGGGTTTTGCACTGTGTGTATACCCTGGTGCCCTGGATATTAAATGGTGGTTACTTTTACCACTATGAAACAATGCACTTAACTCAGGTAGTACTTTCTACAATCCCTATGGACAATGATGGCACCCTCACCAACGACAACAGTCCCGGTCTCTTCTGAACATTGTTTCACATGTTGATTGCGTTACAGTACCGATCGGAATCTCGTAAGTCCATGCTGGATGTTCCCGAGCTACCACATGACTGATCTCCGATATCATAGGAATTGTACAAAAACGAAGTTTTATCAGCCTTGTGCTGATTATACTGGATCAGGGAAAGTGCAGAAAGGACTGACCAAATCCCAAGGATAGCTCCAGCCTTGCTGATAAGGAGCATGGGGAACTGGCCTTTGCAGTCAAGTGTGCAAAGGCACTGTTCAAATTCATGATGCTTACAGTCACAGGTGCAGAGCAGTTCATAAACAGTCAGGGACCTTACTCCTGTGGTGAGGAGGAAGTCGAGATCCCTGCCTCAGTCAATGGCATTCCAGACCCTCTATTTCCTGACATGAATGATGTGTTCTAGTACATCTATATCTTTATATTATTCTTCCGATCTACAGTTTATAATGTAACTTTTGTAACTTCTTGTACAAGCATGTGTGACTAAACCATTGACTTGCATGTATCTACAATAGGATGTGTGCAGTCTTGGCTTCTAGATTCCACCTAAGCGTACATTCTGAGGGTTTCTGAGCTTTCCAATTCAGAACACTAGTCCATGCCACTGCCTTTCTGGAACTTCGGAACTACTGAAAAGTTTCAAACATCAGCTGAGGCAAATTCCTTTATATTTATCTTTGATATCTTCACATACAGCTAACATAATATGAGAATTCCTTAGCCCATAGCATACTTTTAGGTGCCTCAGTTTGTTCTGCCCGCATCACTGCAGTTGAGCTTGTTTTTTACATATTCTTAGCTAGTGTATCGTGGTCTTGGCTAAATCCTGCGGTTTCGTAGACAATGGACATTGGACAATTGATGTCCACTCAGGCTAAGCACCATGTGATGTAATCTTTTACACAAGGTTCAAGTTGCTGGTCACCAGCTTCTTTTGAATAACAACCTCATTCTCAAGTAGCTTTTAACTCGTGCCAGCTTTAAGCATCATTCTCTCCAACTCCAATTCCAACTCCAGCTCCAACACCACCATGGACCTGCCTCACACACTCAATATCGATCTCAAAACTCAACTGACCACTGTGCACATACAAGCTGCACTCAAAATCATCTTTTGTATCCTCTCGAGGCCAAAGGAGATCTGGACACTCTGGATGCGGGATAACTTGGACAATAAGCTAGTAAGTAACTCATGTGCTCCATTCCACATATGTATTGTTTATCTTTACAGTCCAAACTCCCTCCACCGAATGCAAGCTTCCCACACCCCTGACTTTTGGGAAGCCTCAGTTGGATGTTACTCCACCACTTCAGCAGTGGCATGGAAGTAGACACTCTCTGCTTCTATGAAGTGCAAGCCGACGATCTGATGATCACACAGGAATGTTATGTTGACCTACCTGTCGATCAGCTTCCTGAGCTGAGAGGATCAGATTTGTGGTGGGAGACACTGCTGCCATCCAGTGAGTCACTCATTCCTGACTTATGGATTGGATCTTTCAACTTCCATTGGCAGTTACTTTGAGGCTTCCTGAGGATAACGCCAAAAACCTTAGTAACCTCAAGTTTCAAAGTGGGGCACCAGTCCCTAGCCCCATTGACGCCCCTGACCTCGGTACCCCCAGGATTACCCCAGAACCGGAGTCCAAAAGAAGACCTCCAATGCTGGAACCTTCGGAACACCCCAAAAAAAAAAAAAAAGTCGCCTTCATTCAGGTTCCGAACATCACCTACAGCAAAGATGAAGGCCAGGCTGGCCCTTCCAAAGGGAAAGGGAGAGCTGAGGTGGATGCACCCATCCAAGAAGTATTGCCAGTGAGTAATGCACAACCGCCAGTGTCTCAGCTGATGACCTCAATCAGGTTTGTGATGCTCGCCCGTCCCGCAACTTGTCATGCGAGTGGCTGAAAGGTGCAGATCCTTTGGGTTCTGGGAACCACAAATGTGCATGTATCCCATGCGCCTCGCACAAAATCAGATGTGAGATGGCAGGTGAGTGATACAAATAATTTTTCTCATTTTTGGCTGAATAAGCACCCAGGCAAGTTTTCAATTTGCTGTTCACACAGAAGGTTGGCTGCGTCTTGTCGCTCCACACAA